>UELU01008059.1:1967-19508 GCA_900490025.1 Megastigmus dorsalis
AAATATTGGGGGGGGGGGGGGGGGGGGGGGGATTTTTGTAAGTTTCCTGCTAGGCAGAATCGAACCACATGTTTGTTGAGCTACAATCTGCTGTCTTTTTTTATCATATCGTTATACATATTCGATTAATTTGATGTTTTCAATTAGGTGAAGTGTATACATTGTGAGGACAATATGAGCGATCGGATGAGTCTAGTATTTTAGTAATCTTTCCTTTAATAGGTCAAGAACGTGTAAATATCGATGAATGAAATGGATATGCTGATAATTAATTACATTGTTATATTAATCATTCAATCGAATGAAAGCGAGCATATCGTAAAATCAACTGTAACAAAATCAGTAAAAACGATATTTTTTTTTATTAGGATTTGAAATTCAAGCTTCAAGCCCTTGTTCTAAAAGCTTTAATCAGGTCCATTATACCATCATTCGCCATTGTTCTCGTTTATTAACCAGGTTGCGTCTGACAGCGATGTTGCACGTGTCATTAAAGTACTTTTGAAATTCTCTATTCACGAAGGTCGGTTGCAATGCATTTTTAATAGCATAAATAATTTTGACGTATTTATTTATCTGATGATTCTCGTCTAAAAATACACCATTCTAGTCATTTTCGAAAAGTCTTAGCTAATCTTACATAAAAATGTTCAAGTTCAATATTTTCTAGGAAAGTATAGAATCAATACTTTTTCAATGAAATTCTCTGAATTTAATTTATGCGAATAGGCTTTAAAGGCGTCTATATAATGTACAGCTAATACGAAATAACTGTTAAATGTTATCAAGCGTTGACTGTATACGTGTAATATATATTTTAGTTCTGCGTATAGAAATAGAAACTTGACATTTTTTTCCCGATCGATCCGAGACGAGAATCTTAAAGAAGCCGTAACTCAAGCCTACTTTTTATTTAAACGGTAAACGAGCTTTCTCTCGCAATCTTTGTACCGAATTAATTATCTAGAACTTCATTTGGCGTGAATAATGCTGGATAACGTATAACTATGCGCGGAGAAAGGCCAAGAGATAGAGAGAAATTTCAATTTCGCCGCGACCTCATATACAAATTAATCGCATACGCAGGCATTCCTTCAGCTATTGTTTTATACTCTTATCTCACTTCTTACGTAAAACACAACAATCGACGAAGTTAGATATTTCTAATGGCCGTTTATGTAAGATATACGTGATGAGTCACACAGACACATCTTTCATAGCTCGGAAATATGTCTGCTTGATCTATATTTGCATGGCTATACTTAGCCTATCTCTCGAAAGTAAATAAATCCAATTTGCTCCTAACTCTGCAAAAGGCCATACTGACTAATCGTTTTTTTTTCCTCACCTGTACATACGTGGCGACTTTTTATTCGAAGCGATCGACGTCCACTCGTATATCGGCGCCTCGGGCAAAAACCAATTCGCGTATAATAAAAAAGACTTAGAGTGTTTGTTTCAAAAAAGAAATACTATTCAGTTGCACACATACGTCCCGTTAACGCATAGGCATAAATTTGCATTGAATTTTTAATGGCACCGAGCCGTTGAACTACGGCACGTTGTCCGATATATTTTCTCTCGCGTCGCGCGCAGCCCTCGGGTCTTCAACCTCTTGCGGAGCTTCCGTATAAAGTTTTATTCCAGGTGCGAAGGCGCTTCTACTCTATACACACTCCACTTTCTTCTTCTCTTTTTTTTTTTCTTTCATATCGATGCCCTAAGGCCGCATTGTGCGCGCGATGTGGTTTTCTTATTATATGCCCGACTTTCCTCTGTATGACGCGCCGCGCGGGGAGAAAAGGTGCACGCGCGTGAGGTCGCATTGATTACACACACCTTTTATCGCGGCTCACGTCATCCGAGCTATTAAAAACGCTTCTTATAAGTGTACACATTTGCTTTTTCCTTCTGCGTGCGCGGCCTTCCCTGTGTAATATACGACGAAAGATCGACGGTATTGCGCATGCATTTATTGAAAGAACTTGGCGATTGTTGCAGATGCTCGTGTTCGAGTACCATCATGCGAAGAGTCTCACGGATACCAAGTCCCTCGTACTCTTTGGCTATACAATACCCCCCTGGATGTCCATGGCCTATGAAAAGGTGAGTTTTATAAATTTCGTTGAGGCGCTGGAAAAATAACATTTTGGACGTGTTCTCCTCGATGTAATAACCATATATGTGTCGAGGGGCGCGATATGCAGGCTTCTTTGTCTGCTATGCTTTAGACACAAAGCATCCGTGTTTTATTTTTGATCAGGATGTCGCGCTTCCGTGTTTTCACTTACGTAACGTTTGCAGGTGGACGTTGGAAAAATCGTATTGGCGGAAATTATAATTTTTCTTTGCCAAGTAGTTACGGATAAAATGGTCAGACGCGTAACCGGGATAATCGTGCAATGTTTGCCTATACGTTAAATTTCCATATTCTTTCACCTATTGTATTCGTATAATAGACTGTCACGAACGAGCATTAAGCAGAAATGCTGTTTTTTCTTTCTATTTAAAACCCAATGCATGCATTATATGATTATCGAAAAAGGAAAAGAAGAATTTCGACACAATGGAGATTCTATCGCGCGGCTTAAATTAATTAACTTCAATCGCCGTAATGGATTGCCATGAAATTGTGTACTCGGGCAACGTAACGCGGGCACCGCGCGGTGCATCATTACGCCGCTGATGGACAACGACTCTTTATCGTGACTAATTGCAATTTCATCGGAACTATAAAAGCACGCGGAATTATTTCGCAGCGTAACTCCATAGCCATAGAAACTATTGTACATATCTACAATCGGTCGAGCATTTGTCGAAACTGTCCATGCGGCCATTATTGGCAAGGAAATAGTCGAGTAACACACACACGTCGCAATAACGGCCTGCCATCGATCAACGCAATAATACAAACCGAACGATTTATTATACACGCGCGCGCGAACTGTATAGCATAGATATATATGTACGAGTCGCGTGACGTCTATAGTCGATGCATATACATATGTATAATGCAGCCGATCAAACAATGGCTAGACAAGGCGGCGACATCGGCTGCACCGGGCACCGCTAAGGGAGGGCAATATTTTGTACACACATTGTTGTTACACGCGCGAACGGGTCCGTCTATAATATAATGCTTATACGTGTACGCGTGTGGCCCGTGTATTGCAGATCGGAGTGTTCGGTTTCGGGGCTGCGGTTAACGTCATGACGACCGACATCGCCAAATACACGGTCGGCAGACTGCGGCCGCACTTCATGACACTGTGCCAGCCGGACATCAACTGCACCCTGCCGCAGAATCAGCACCGCTACATCGAGAACTTCCAGTGTCAGGCGCCCAACGTCTCGGCCAAGCTCTTGAAGGAGCTTAGGTAAGAGTTGACAGACGTCGGTTTCATATATAGCTGTGTGTGTGCGCGGATATGATGAAAACCGCTGGGAATTGAAATTGAAAGCCGCAGCCGATCGAGACAGACTAGTTTCTGCGCGAGTTGGTGGTACGCGGGCTGGAATCCTAAGGAAGGAGCGAGAGATTTAATATACGGTTTTTTCTTTTGCTGCTTTTAAACGGCTTGAACGTTCAAAAGGGCGCATTTTCAAGTATTTTGAATTGTGTCTTAAATGTGAGATTTTTACTTATCAATAAACGTAATAGTTTCTTGTTTGTGATGTGATGATTTATTATAATTAGTTGATTAGGGATGATTTATTGATCAGAAAGTCGCGTTATAGTGGCATTTGGTGATATGCATTTCATTTGATAAATCTTTCTTTTGGTTTCTAATAGTTTGTTGCATTTACTCATAAGTAGTTTAAACGCGAATAAACAATATCACTTTTGAGTCAGAAAAGCGATAAGCTTTTTCCTGCTCTAGAATTTGGTACGGCTTTTCGTCTATCTATTTATACAGTGCACTGCATTATATGTGCTTTCAACGCTTCTTATCTCTGCGTATGAATGCTCGTATACATATGTGGCAGGTGGATGAATCGGGGCTTAAATTCTCGGATGACGTAGCTTCGCTATGTTTACAACAATTTACGTTTTTTAAGCCTATTTAGTAGATATGACGAGAGTCATTCATTGTTATACTTATTATTCGAGCGCTCAAAGTATCATCACAGGCAACTGACGGGTTTAGAATGGAAAAATGCTTTGCTGCATACTTTTATTGGATATATAAGTAAAAGGGGTTTGCAGTCATTGCTCATTAAAAAAAAATATACTTTTAATATAAATATAAATAAAAAATAACTGTTTCCTGATTGACAAAATTTGTGCGATGTTTATAAATTATCGTTTCCACTTTTTCACCACTCACATTCTAATTAAGCGGACACGCACACCGCGAGACCATCAACATATTCATGTCGCAATCTCTTTTATTTCTACAATCTCGCTTAATGAAGCAAAACGCACGCCGTTATATACACACGTCGCACTACTCCGTATCAAATCTACAATACGGGCGGGCAATCACGGGAATCTTTCCTTCGCTCTCTCTTAATTTATCACGCGCCAAAGATAAATAAGACCCGGTACGGGGATCAGATCGAGCGGACGCAATAAATAAATAAAAAGAAAAGAACAAAGAAGTCCGAGATTTTCCAGTGTCGCATCCTCATCATGTGTAAAGTTATGTATTTTACAATTGATATATACAAGGCGCGTCCGCGACGTCGACTCGTGTTTCATTGGGTTTAAACGGATCATCAAAGACTAAACTCGTCCAGTTGTATACATAATAACCAGCAACTCTTTCATACGCGCACAGCTGGATCCGCACCTTTCACCATTGCCTCGGTCGGCCCGAAGTCTAATAACCCATTTGTTGTCATTGCGCTTTTATCGCTCGGCTGCGATTAAGAAGTGAGCGTGAATACGAGCGAGAGCATATAATGTAAGCGAAAGAGAAAGAGGAGAGAGACGCGATGAAAGATCGAGAGAGCTAAGCCTCTTCTGTCCGTGCGCGTATATATATAATGTGTGTGTACGTAATGTGAACGTCTTCCTCTAACTCTCTCTCTCTCTCTCTTGCTCTCTTGGGACAATTCTATATATAGAACGCATTTAGGGAAGGACAGTGAATTCATTCATACGTGCGGTTCGGATCCATCGGCGTCCCTTTGGCGGACTGTAATATACAGTACTCTGTCTCTCTCTCTCTCTCTCTCTCTCTCGATGCGCCTCTGTACCAGGAGCGATCCTCACGGTGCAGTGGTTTCTCTCTCGCCTCTCTTCCCGCGCGCGCGGCCTTTTATAATTCCTCGGTGTATATTATAAGCGCGCATGGGCACTTGAGAGATCGGCCGGCCTAATACTCCATACTCAAGAGAAACTCGTTACGAATCCTTACGCACACTCTCACGCGTAGCCAGCCGGCAAATTTATTCCTGGCCGCAGACAACGCGGTGCGCCGGTTGCTTGTATATATATAAGAGAGCGTTCGCGAAAAATCGTTCCCTCTTTCTTTCTTTCGTTCGATTTCTCTCTCTCTCTCTCTCTCTCTCTCATTTCTTTTTTCCTTCCTTGGTCGAGAGATTGTAGACGTATTTTTAAATCGAATCGCCGCTGTTCTGCGAGAGATGCAGACTCGCCAAGTGCTGCGGAGGAAGATGAGGAGGTGGAGGAGAGTGGAGCTTTTGAGATTACCGAGTCCTGGGCTCATAATTGTTTTATGTCGAGATGCTGGTGTATATAACGTCTGAAAATAAAATGAAGCGCCTTTTCGGTGAAACGCTCTCTCTCTCTCTCTTTCTCTCTCTCTCCGCTTTTTTGCATTTCATTTCGACGAATTGTTTCGGGCCTGGACGATATATGGCTTTGATTTTAAAGAGATTCAACCTTGATTTTTATGTATAAGTTTATAGCTCGAATTTTAAATGCGGCATTATATTTGGTTCGATTGAGTAAATGTTAAAATTGCTGCCTGAGCTTTAAATGCTTGTTAATTACATGTTTGAACACTGATTTTAAGAAAAAAATCTAAAAAAAAAGCTCTTGAGTGTATATTTTATCACAAGTGCGTTTGTGCGTAAGTGGCAGGATCCGAAAAAAGTTAAATTTTTTTTTAACTTTGCTCTTTAGCTCAAGTACTTTTTGCTTCTTAACATTTTTAATGTATCCAGTTTTTTAGAATATGAATTAGAATTTGATAAGGGCTATTCTTTTGTGCCTTTAATATAGGGATTTAATTGTTTTATTCCGAAGGCAGTTTTATTGATTATTATCTAAATTCAATAAATCTGTATATTTTAAAATGCACAGCAATATATATATATATATATATATATAAATTAAATTTTTGAACTACTATAATTATAACATAAAGTTCTTATTAAAATCAGTAGAAAGCAGCGTTCTATTAAAAATGATTTCCACACGTTCAATGAATTTTAGGACTATGAAAACGTTCGCACGCACGAGCCGCGGATCCGCAGACGTAAATGTTTAATTCAATTTATACACATCACTTGAAACATATATACTATACATATACAAGCGAATTACACGGGGGGAGACGCTTTTTTTTGTATCGCACATAGAGTATTTATCGCGTTGTGTAAGACGTGCGGATGTGAGGCATTTAAAAACGACAGCGAGAGTTTTCGTGCGTGCGCGACACAGACTGAAACAGTTTAGACCTTGGCTTTTTTTGCTACACGGCAGATGTGTGCGACTCCGTATAGCGCGGGTGGGAGCCTATCGCTATGGCTATATATACAATGAGTACAGGACACTCCTGTGTAGCACGACCTTAGATTTATATCATCGCAACGTTATATACTTACTTACGTTATATACTTTATTTCGAATTTTACTCGATACACGTTTTTTACTCATCTTTTTTACACATTCTAAACTTGTTGTTTTTATTGCAGATTGTCCTTCCCTTCGGGCCATTCATCCTTCTCGGCCTACACCATGATCTACTTAGCGGTGAGTCTTACGAATATTAAGAAATCAAGAGTTCGGTAAATTTCGTTTTATATTGTTAGACTAATTATGTAGTCTACCGGGGTGTAGAACTACTTTTAAGCGTACGAATGATATATGTCACGAACTCAAAATTCATCTACTGTAGTACACCGAGTCTATTTCTACCAAAGCTTTGTATCCAAAGATGTTAATAGACTGCACCTACGGGCAATTAATAAAATAAAGTCAAGGGAAAAACGCTTAACACAAGGATCACAAATACTGTTCGCAGCTCTACTTGCAGCTGCGATTCAGGTGGAAAGGTAGCAAATTGCTGAGGCATTTTCTCCAGTTCATTTGCATAATGATGGCGTGGTTCACGGCGATGACGCGGATCTCGAACTACAAGCACCATTGGAGCGATGTTCTCGCCGGATCGTCCATCGGCACGGTCATCGCTCTTATAATGGTAACGAATCACGATTTTATATGTAAGCTTCGTCTGCTTCAAACTCAATTGTCGCTCGGTCGTAAAAACACTGGACACTTGTTTACCTCTTTTGTTTTATATTAAACGCTTGTAATTCTATCTTACATTTGGCCTTTGTCGACGTTACATAACGTAAACTATCCTTTGCGCGCTTCCGCGTACTTCCAGTCTTTATTGCCGATATTTTCAATTCTTAATCAAAGCACAGATTTATACGCGCGGGGCATACTTATTATTTATGTAATTGTTTTTTTATATGCTTTTCTGATGCATGACATATACTGTTCCCCAGTGTATAAGGTTTTGACAATAGTGTTTCTTCGAAACGTTATATTTCTTATTAAATGCAATTCACCTTGTTTTTATAGTAAGCATTGCTTTAATGTATTTTTTACCTTATCGCAAATTGTTGCAAAGCTATCCTTGAAGTTTTAACTCTATTAGTTATTTATGATACTGTCATAAAAATTCTTTTACGTGCACCTTTAAAATTCGCATATAACCACAAATAAAAGATATACGCAATATATGAAAAAAAAGAGTCTTTATTCAGAAATTTATTGAATTATATGGAACAAACTACAAGATCACCTTCTTTTTGTATCTTTAGGTATTCGGCGTGGCGGACTTTTTCAAGGAGCGTCGACAGAGCAAGAGCTGCTGCAGTCACCAGCAGCAGCAGCAGCACGAAGAGAAGGTTATGCGCGCAGTCGAGTACGAGGTTGCTGCCTCCTCGGACGGTACGCAGGTGAATAACGGCACGGGGAACCGCATCTGTTGACCTAACGATCTCGCTCTCTGCTTGCTGACGACCGAGCGCTCTTAAACAAAAAAGAACATGTACACCCTCCACGATCCTCCCCGTGCCCTCGTCTATATCATTCTCCTTTATGCCCTGGAATCGATTTGCCTCCTCATTGTCGTTGTGATGCCAGCGGGGGGTTCATCGAACCAATTTATATGTATTATGCATTCGGGCGCGCGGGAACTTTTTTGTACAAGTCTGGCCAATCGGTATATCTGTGTGTATCGTTATAAAGAGCTGACCGTTTGATTGAGCGTATGTTGTGTACATCGCGTGCTACTGCTTGTATAGCGTGTCCTCAAAGCTATTATTGCACGGAAGGCTTAAAGTTTTTCGTTCCTGGACTGTAGACTTGAGGCAAACGATTTTGATTCGTTAAATGGATAAAAAAAGAAAGAAAATGTCCGAAACCCAGTGAAATGTGCAATTTTTATGAACTTGGGCAGGAATTTTTTCATTTTATAATAATCTTTCAGTATTACTATTAAGTTAGGATATTTATATATTAATTAATATAGTAGTATATACATGAAAATCGCACATCTAGATAGATATTTTAATGTATCATAATATTTTATACTGTAAAGTTGGTATACAAAATATATCCACTGAAGTGTGTTTTGATATGACTTCTGTGTTTGATAATGTTTAAAATCAGTAAAAATAATAAACACAAAAAGCTTCATAAATAGTTACACTATATCAAATAATTTGAATTTTACCTCTAAAGTTGTTTTTTTACCAACGAAAAATTTTGAGTTTCTGGTATTGCACTGAGGTCACGGTATCATTCATAAAGCATGAATACGCTGACAATTTGTCTTTGTCGAATTATCTCGTCGCAAGTGTTGAGAGCGATTGTTACAAGTGGATATTTTGTAATCTGTGATTTATGTATCCAGCGAGAAATATATCAATTATTACTGAGAGGCGTTGTATTGACGTTATGCGATCGATATACTCGGAAAAAACGAACTTTCAAGTTTATATTTTTGTTTCTACTTGAAACTTAAAAAAAGAATTCATACTTTCAAAATTTATGATATGGTTGATTTTCTAAATGTCATAACTTTTAGAAACTTTAAAGTTTTGGTAAATTACAGTGTCATAGAATTTTATATTATTAATATTGACAGACAATATGAAATAGTTTTGACAGTCAGAAATTCTGAGTTGTGTCGATTGGTAACTTCAAAGTCGTTTCTGAAAATTTATACGTCATTTCGGTGTATTTTACAGCCATCGCACGTTTTTTAAACTGCTCTTGAGGTTTTACTTCTACTTAAGATTCTTAATTTCTTTTATTTTAGTATCTGTTTTATAGACTAGTATTATTCGAAAATAACGAGGCTTAGTTACAACCTCGATAATCAACGAAAGTATTTTCGTGTAGCAATTTCATATGCGGAGCCGAACGAGTATTTGAAGCAGAGAGGAACGAAAGCAAAGCACCCGTTGCTCTCTGCCAGATTATTATTTCTTTTTTATATTTGTACAATGGAAGTACATGTACGTATCTACATACGTATACTGAGATGCGTCGTATGAGCAGAAGAATGTATGTGCGAGTCATGCCTGATGACGATGATTCCTTATTGAAAAATTGTTCGGTATGCGGCAACCGGCTGCTGCATGATGCGGGCTTTTATCGCGGTCTTTTTTACCCTATCATCGACGCGCGACTAATGATCCTTTTGGTCTTTTTATGTAAGTAGTTCTTTATATAACAAATGATCTGAATCGCTATTCGCTAATCACATTTGTATATACAGGGTCACTCTCCTGTACCTTTAAAACAATGGTATTTTTCTCATGTTTTTTATGTGCTTCATATAGCGTCTGCTATATTGCTTTGGATTGGCTTTTAGAGTTTTGTATATATAGGTTCGATGATTTTATGTGAATGCCGCATCATTTTTTTAATGTAAAATCATAAAGTGCTCGTATACTTTATGTTAGAAATGAAGTTGTATATAGTAATTGTTTGTATTCATATGGACTACAATTTTTACGCTGTACAATGATCAATTTCTGTAATAATGAGTATTATGTTATATATTTAATGTTTCATAGCAATAAACATAAACAGCAATAATTGTTGAGGCTAGTTTGCTTTTTTCCAATTTTCTAAGGAACTTGAGTTGTATTGTAGTGAACTTGTAAGTACGACGCTAATTTTTATAAATTTCATCTCAAGCTACAGTTTAGCTTATTATTATTTACCAACTTCGCAATAGCTATTTACAGTAAATTAGTTGAAAAATGGGTTGTACTAGTTATTTTATTGAATGAGTATTTTTATTGATTAATATATATGACAATGTACTGCCGTCGATATAAGAATAAAATGTAGACAGAAAGACAAATTGTCTTATTCAACACTTATATGCAGTTTTGATCGATCTACAAAAACAATAATATACAATAATTGGAATTTTTTAGCTATTCTCTACTAAAATAATATTGCATTTTCATAATCAAGTAACATATGTAAAGAAATACTAGAAAAGAATAATTTATTCCAATTACAATAAGTATGTCCTATCTAGTATATAAGATTTGAAATTAATCTACAAAAGGAATTATCAGAAAAGAAAGTAATACTGTAAATTTATTTAAATTATTTTAATAAATTATAAAAATACACATTTGGTTCTTTAATATGATTATCCTGCTATTATACTTAAAAAATGTAATGCTTTATTCCTAAAAATCCTGCCGAATAAAAACAAAATTTTCATTCATTGCAGTTGGAATCAACGCCATTGAGAAGTCCATCGCCAAATTATGGTGGTCTTTGAAGAGCTTGGCAATACATCAAGAAAATGACAAAAAAGAAATAGAATACTTAAATAAAAAAAACTTTTTTACCTGGAAACTTAAGTGCTTTTTCTTGTAACAACGCAATAAAAACAATTCAAAAAAATTCAAATTGGTGCAGAACTGCGCATGTCCAAAATGGCGTCTTAACAGGTTTTCTGTCACATTATATATTGTTTCATTTATTCCTATCCGCCGTTCTCAGCTGTTCTGTAGTATAATGTACAAATAAGAACTAAGAAGCAGTGTTTTCAGTTGCTTCTTTTTTTTCAATTATTATTATGACAATGTTTTTAACCATTCAGTATCGTTATCGTTAAACGAATGAATGGGTAAAGTGATAATTATTACCCATACTTACTATAATTTAAGTATGAAACGAGATTCTTGAGAAGTGAGAAGTGATTATGTGATAAATGATATGTATATTTTTTTGAGTTTTTCCCCTTTATTTAATTGTTAACAAGGGAATATATAATTGTTATGTTTATGCGTAATCTACAAAGTGTAAATGCCATTTATTTGATATGTGGCCTTGTCCTCTGTCTGATTCTTATGGTCCAAATCAGACAGATTTATGACAATAAATTAAAATACAACAGATATCTTGGTTACAAACAGTTTGTGAGTATAAAGTACATAATAAATGATTAAATGGAATTAAGTTCAATACATTACTGAACCTCTTCAAAATTAATGTATTGTAGATGAATGAGATATCAACTGAGATGGTAGAGGTTGAAAAATCAGTAAACAAATCTGCTACTTATATTCATCGACTGAATGAGGCTTTGCTTAAGCAGCACGACAAAAAACAAAAGAACATTTCGCAATCAAAGATTTTCTTCCCATCCTAAATTCAGGTTAGTAAATATGGAATAAAAGTAAATGTATTCTATTTATTAATTTTAGAAAAATGACTTATCTACATAATGATTTTTATAGTAATACATGTATAAAAAATATATTATAAAATATAATTTTAGCAAATTTCAGTTAATGAAATTATCGAGATTCATGCATTGGAGATTATTTTTGTCTCCTTCAAATGGTTCTAATATAGCACTAGGTGAACATAGCCAAGGATCTTTAGTTTTCTTTTGCCATTCGGTCAATTTTTCTTTGAGCTCCTCAAATATCGGCTAAAATTTATAATTTAATTTTTAAATTAATGATATATTTAGGGAAAACAAACATTAATACTATACTTACTTCCATTGATTTTTTTGTAGCAATATTATTTAATTCTTCAGGGTCATACTTTAAATCATACATTTCCCACTCAGGTCTATAGTAATAGGTTTTCAAATCATTCTTGTACCATCTAAGTGGTATATTTGTTCGCGTTCTGTTTAATAAATCCTATAATATAAACAATATGTAAGGAAAGATAGTGCACTGATAGATTTGAATATTTGTTTATAATTCCATATTTTATTATTTATTCTACTATTAGCAATAGAAAAATTTGTACCTGGAATGTTGGTGAAATATAGAAATCTTGATCAATAGGGAAAGGCATTTTATAATTTAAATTGTGAATAAGTTTGTATTTCTTTGTTCTAACAACCCTCATAGGATAATACATTGTTATCTCATGATGGATTTGACTTGCAAAAACAGCGGTTGAATTGTCTTCGATAGGTTCTGAATTTAAAGAAAAATTTTACGTCTCGAAATCATACAATTCAAATGGTTTATTTGAAATTGACTAACCATTATCCAGTAAAGGTAAAAGGGATTTTCCAGTAAGAGTTGATAGGTACTCATTAACTTTTTTATCATCACTAATACCAAACCAGTCTAATAACGTCGGTGTAATGTCTAGTAGAGAAGTCATGCTGTAAGTAGCCTGGTTATGCCTTTCTTTGTTGAGTGGCGAAGATATAATCATTGGTTCAGCCATGCCTGTATGGATTATGCAACGGTATACAATTATCCTGTCCATCTTATAAAGAACCTTAAACAACCAAACTAATTGATTTACCAGGATCATAAAGATTCGTTCTTCCGCTGGTATATGGTATTCCATTGTCCGAGGTATAAATGACCAGAGTATCATCTTTCAATCCAGCGCTTTCTAGTTCCTTCAGTACCAATCCAATGCCTAATCGATTTCATAGTATAAGAGTACTTTATTTATAGAGCATAAAATAAGATTAAATTACCTTGATCCAATCGAGACATGGTTGTGTATTGAGCCGCGATATCTCTTCTCGCTGGTTCCGTATCTTGCACATGATAAGGCAGTTTCACTTGTTCCCACTGGTAGTAGATGGGATTCCAGTCAGGTATAGTTCCCATGCCGGGATTGCCGTTGCCGAATCTCTCGCAGAAACTGCCGTATTCAGGGTGACTGTGACCGCATCGATGCGGATCGTGGAAAGCGACGTAGAGGAAGAAAGGTCTGAAGAAAATAGGTTGAAACGAGCCATTAGTTCTGCTTACTAAAGAAAATTGGTGCATCCTCATTTTTTTTAATCAATTCATTCTCGCACTTTGTATCAGTTGAGATGGCAAAAATTGTGTGATTGCATTTAACGTTTTTACAAACGATATATCACTAATCAGAAATGACATTTAGAAAAACTTGAACTCGTGAAAGAAGTAAAGAAATTGTTCTCGGCACTTACTGGCTGTTATTCTGCGAGAGGAATTCTCGAACGAGCAGCTTGATCCTTGTAATGTTTCGGCCAACTTGAAGGATAGACTCGTTCTCCTCGGTATAAGAAAAGTCGAATGGATACGCTTCACTTGGTCCTACGTGTTTTTTGCCAATGATGCCTGTCATGAAAGCAAACCACCTGTTAATAGCGCAGGGTCATCCGCTGTTGGTGCCGCGGCTAAATAGATACGAGTCATGGTTGATTCGCTTTTGCCGATAGACAACAACTCGAAAAAATTCTCAATGAGTAAGAGCGACAGTGTTACGGGTGGTCCTCGGGATGCGATTATCTAGCTGCATTGTGCTAAAAGTGAGCTTCGTCGCGGTTTATAGATAAGAACTATTGTTAGTGCTGAGAAAAAGTTTTTAAATTGATTCAAAGAATAAGGCGTATCGTAAAGCAATAGCTCAAGTTTGATTCAATAAACAAATTGACTTGTAAAATAAATAAATTGTGATTAAATAAATCTAATGATTATGTGAAAAATGTAATTGTTACGAGTGCACGAATATTTTTTCACCGCATATACCTTAGAATGACAAAGATTAGCAAAAAATTACTTATTGTAAAATTTTTAAAACATATATCTCGCTATTTTCCCGCTTTTAAAACTATGCAGATCTAGACACGTTCATGATGCACAATAACTAATGTTTTTTTTTTCTTTTTTACTAAATGTAAGCGGCACTTTCTCTTTACCTGTGCGAACATTCTTCTCCTTCAGAATCTTCGGCAAGCTGTGAATCTTGTCAAAGGAATTGAAATGATGAACGCTGTGATGAAGTCCGTACATGCCATTCTGATGGCTCGGCTGGCCGGTCAGGAGCGCTGCGCGACTGTAAGACAATCACATGAGTTATTAAGCCATCGATCGATTCAAAGAAATGCCGTGAATGTAACGATGAACATATATTTGTATATATTTTTATAAATATGTACCTTGGTGAGCAGCTGCTGACTGAGGTGTACGCGTTATTGAATATCAGGCCATCCTTAGCCAGTGCGTCGAGATTCGGCGTCTGACAAACTTTGTTGAGATACGATCTCATTTCGAAACCGGCATCGTCCGCTGAAAGAAAATACATTTACATATACCGCTCTTTCTTGTAAACAACCCCGCGTGAAGACGGTTGTTACTCGTTTTTTTTTCATATTTTTTATATAGATATAATCATAGGTTCTTGCAGTTATGTTTACATTCGGCTCTAGAGTAAATTTTGCGCTTTAAAGAGAAGCTAGTTTAGTGAAAGTTATTTACATTATCGATTCAATAGAAAATGGAGATTTTCTATTTGTTAAAAAAGAGCGTCCACAGCATTAGGATTAAGAATCACAAATTATGCAAAAGACAGACGTTTAATATAAAATTTAGTTTTATCTGCTACTAATTTTCATTAGATAAATAAAATTTTATGTAATTAATTTGAAGACGTAATAGCACGTCAAGATTAGAGGAAGACCTCATTTGAAAGTAAAAAACGTTGGATTAAAAGAAAGATAGTAAACTTGATGCAAATGAAATACTTGAAAAGAGAAAGCAGATTTTACAAGATAATGTTCTCTTGTGCCATCTTCATAGAGTTAAGACAAAAAAACATGTTCTAATTAATAACCCAGTGTTTACTTTCTAACCGCAGACAAATTATCGTGTTTCACTTACTGTATTTTGTATTTCATGCAAATCATAATTTTTTACTACTAGTTTGTATGTTATACATGCAATCTGCTTGCAATAGGTGCTATATAACGTTAATTTTCTTATACTATAATAATTGTCAAACAGGTTTAGACTGTTCCGTTCACTTGGTCATGCGCGGAATTGGATCAACCAAACAGGCGAGTATTTGATATCTATTAGCCGGGCTCACTCAGATTGCATTATATGGCAGCATTTAATTGATAAAGCCAAAAAACGTCAATAATGCGCACTTTATTTTTGTGACTTGTGCATTGATTGATCTTATTTAATCAGTAAGACACCCGAAAATATTTATCGTTCCAAGATTATCGTTCTTTGTAAATTCTATGAAAGAAGCAGAAATAAAATTGTTTTTCCGAGGATCCTCCACTTTTTTTACGAAAATATTATCAATGTATATTCATCTATTTTCATCAATAATTAAGTATAAACGGTATAATTATTCATATGTCTTCTTAAGAAATCTATAAATTTGTTAAATTTAAAATGAAACTATTTATTGATTTATTCCGGTCAATCTAATGTAAACTTAATGTGGCCATTAAACTCTAATTTGTCATTTTCTCACACCATAACAGGTTTCTATTAAAATATAGGTACTTTGACGACTATTAAAGTAGAATAACAAGGGTCGTTTTTCCGAAATCAATCATATAAAACTCTCGCTCAGCAGTCCTTTTTACATTTACACACTGCTCACGATACAGTCGGTATAGATAGAAAAAAGTTGCATCGAAAACGGGGACACTATCACTCTCATTACCTTCTTATTTCTCAATCACAGACACATGCTCACACGTACGCATATTCGAAAGTGTACAGTCCAAAGTATAATAGTAAAATATATACTTACCCAGGAGCAGAATAGCATTTCGAGGTCGGCCGGTACTTTTGCCCAGGACACCAGTAGCGACAAGTGTCACCAGCGCGAGGGCGCATAGTGCACCGCAAGAATACATCTTTTCACCCCGTGCGAAAAAGTGAAATACCTAAGTATAGCACTCGGTTTACTACAAACAAACACCGCCGCGATGTAGACAACCGGTCGTGACGCGCCGGCGCAATTGCTATACGTCTGTGCGCTGCTTCGCGGAGGAGCACGAACGTCGAGAGCGGAGCCGAGAGATCAACCAAACTGCAGCTCTCCGCACAGTTCCTTCGAATTTCGATTGCGACTTGCGAGTCTGTCCGTGACGCTCAGCGCCACGTTTGCATCGCCGGCAGTGTTGTGCACGAGAGCCAAGAGCGCGCTTCGCCGACACCTTTTTCCGATATAGCGTCCACGCGGCACTTTCTTTTTTGTGCACATATATATTTGTAAGTGCCCAAGTAGCCAGCTCCTCTCTCTAATATGTGTGCATGTGTGTCCAAGGTGGATGCTTGTGTTCGTCCCTTTCACGCTAGTTACGCACTTATGTGTCCGTATGGTTGTGTTTTATTTTTTTGCTTTTCGCGAGGTAGAGAAACGGGTCAATCGATGGGCGTTGGCATATATAACTATGTTGCCTCAGAGCAGAAGTGACTATTTTGGAACCGGCTTTTTTTTTGGACGAGATGCCTACCTATACTGTTTTCATTCTTGATTGGTGATTATTATTGGGCTTGAATATGTATTGGAGATGATAGATTTATCGTATGGTCTGGCTGTTATACCGACTTGTGTTGCCGGGAGTTGATGACCTGACGTCTGTACAGTGCACGTGACTGTTTACGTACGGGCTTTTACGTATACCTACCTGGGGATTATTTTGGATGTTTTTAGAAGTGTTAGTCGAATTCATTGTGTGAATGTTGTTCTAAAATTATTGTTTGCTTGTGTTAGGAATGGAGAATAATTTTTGTTACTTCGTAGAATCGTAATTCTGTTGTATTGAGAATGAAGATAAATTTAATGATTCTCTCGTGATTTATGATTTGCTTATGCTGAAGGCTCGTCTAAGTATTAGCGTCTGTTAAAATATTATTTATTCTAAACTCAACTTGAATTTAGTTAATGTTAATTGTTAGTTTAATTATGTAAATACAAAATTTCATAGGATAAATATTTCTTGAAAAATACTATAAAAATAGATTCTAAAAAAACGTCATTTCAAAATATTGAATTTATATATTTTTTCATTTGTATTATTTTTTACA
>UELU01008073.1:1701-17199 GCA_900490025.1 Megastigmus dorsalis
ATTTGGGGGTTTTCCATGAAAAACCTCATTTTTTTCGATTTTTTCATGGTTTTTCTTAGATTAAAAAAAATAAAGAAAAATTTATTATTTTGACCTCAGAATCGAGTTCTACGGAAAAAAAATACATCGAAAATTCGTACTCTATTAGAGATGAAAACTTTGAAAGAACTATGAAAGATGATGAGATAGCAGCATGGTCTAGTTTCAAAGAGGTATCAACAAAGTTTTTGGGTACCACTAAAGACGTGGATTACAAAAATATTGTAAAAAGAATGGTACGCAATTTTGAAAAACTGGGCTGCCTAATGAACTTGAAACTTCATTTCCTTGATTCACATATTGATCAATTTCCTGAGAACAACGGGGACTTTAGTGAAGAGCAAGGAGAAAGGTTTCACCAAGACTTGAAGGAATTTGAACGCGGATTTCAAGGACGATGGGGTATAAATATTTTGGCAGATTACTGCTGGATGGTGAAGAGAGAAACATGGAAAAGAGGTCAAAAGCGTGTCAGAAATCCTTTACGTCGGTCGTTTGACGAAAAATGTACGCGTAAGCGTAAAACAATTTAAAACTTTATTTAGAATATTTTTTTGGAAGGCAAAAGAACAAATAGACATCTTTAACATCTAGTATCCAACACCTCACTATCGAAGTTGTGAAGTATTATAAAAAATTGTACAAACTCAATTACACTAACTCATTAAAAGTATAAGGCACTTCTTGAAATAAGCTGAAAATACTATAACTGAGTTTATAAGTATCGCTATACACAAGTTTTAACTCTTATTATATGATCAAGAGTCCCCAACACTGGAAGAGACTTCACTACAACACTTTGCGGTATGTCATCAACACCCCTCGCCTGTGATGAAAAATGAGATATGGCGAGAACTACATTAGTAAAAGTGACCAGATGAAAAGCAAAACCGTCTTCAGATGCTGCTGAGCACTGCAAATGCAACATCATTTTAATCAACAGTAGTAGTCGCGGCATCATTAATAATTCCATTTACTATCAGCTCGCAGCACTCATCACCGTCACCAGCGCGCACGCAATAACTCCCAGAAGGCAAGCAGCGAGAAGGCGCAGTTCTTACTCCGGAGTTTAAAGAAACAAAAACCTGTGACTCATTACCTAAATTGTCATTTTCATTATTAACAGGTTGATTATCTATAAACTGTTTCGTCAGTCGCGAGTCTTCCTCAATCCTGGCCGAAATCTTAAGCATGAGAGAATTAATCTGGTTTTTTAAAATAGAATTCTCATACAGTAACATAAGCCGATCCTTATGCAGACCTTCCAGCTGGGATGACTCCAAATCTATTTTTAGAGATGAAACTTGTGCGCTGAGTTTATCCACCAACTGATTTACTGTTGTTGTGTCAGCTGGAGCATGTGCACTAATCGCATCAAGTTTCCGCTCTAACTGAGACTGAAGATCGGCCAATGTTCTGTTGAGCAGTTCAAATTGTGCTCCCATAAGATCGACCAGAGTTGAGGAGATCAAAGAGTTTGGAAAAACATTTCCAGCACCAGAACCCTCCACAAACCTTGCCGGCTTTGAGGTATGTATGATTGATGGCACCCGCCGGCAACCCGCTGTACATCGACTAGGATGTTCCCACTACTGCCATGGTCGCTGAACGCTTCCCCGAGTTGGCTACTGTTAATACCGCTGGCGAGTAGAGGGGCGGAAGTATTTGTAGGTGAGAGCGGCAGCTCTTCTCCCTCGTGTATATTAGTTCTCGCGCTTGCTCGCTCAGTCTTTCTCTCTATTCTGTAAAGGATCAAGAATGCCGGTCCTAGAGAGGTAGGTGGTAATTTGGGAGTGTGCAATCTTCTCAAGCATCTTGGAGAGGAAGCACAGTAGGGCGATAGAGCGAAAGTCAGAAGCTAAAGATGGAAATCTTTTTTAAGGCCACTAACTGCGCCCGTTTCCAAGCACTCGGGAAGACTCCCTGAGCAAAGGAGGAGTTAAATAAACGGACTATATAATTCCCCAACACTGGCAGAGACTTCACCGCAACACGAGATGTAAAGTGAGACATGGCGAGAACTACATCGGGAAAAGTAACTGGATGAAATGCAAAACCATCATCAGATGTAGACTGTATGATGTTTTATCCGCTATCAATATCCTCATTAGGCGCGATTGACACCCCCGCAAGGTGTGTGTTGAGCTCGTCCGGGGTGAAACCATGTAGCTCCTCCTTGCTCTTGGACAGGAGGTCAAGATTACGCATTTCCCTCCAAATATCTTTCCCATGATCAAGAGCGTCAGAAGACAGGTACGCTCTTGATCCATGCGCACCTCGACCTCATTGCGTAAATGAAGAAATTCGTCCAGTAGAGCGGCACTCCCAGTCCTTTTATACCGTCTATGCGTGGCGTTACATTTGTTGATGAGTAGTTGAAGATCAGTGCCAATCCATGGAGCTTTTCCTCTACGAGGAGCTACAGTTTTTAACGGTGCAAGTTCATTTATAGCCTCCAATAGATTGACGCTAAGGCATTCAAGCGCCCCTTTTTTGTCAAAGTCAGAATCTAAGGTATTTTGAGAAAGCGACGACCAATCGCAGCGGCACAAGAACTCACTGAGCTCCACCAAGTTTACATCATTATAACTTCTAAAACTGAAATTTCTCCTCTCTCTCTCGGTAAGTTTCCGGCTCACACGCTTTCACCTCGCTCTTGCTACCGAACTTTTATACTGCTGCCTGCCTGTCTTCGGGCGTTGTTATATATCACCGAATATCGGGATCTTTCGAGAGGCCAGGTAAGACAATTGTTACTCAGGGTGAATTTTACTACACTTTATTAATGCTAGGCTAATTACAAGTGTTACAGTTTATAATATTAGTATCGCGCTCGCCATGCGTCCGCACTCTTCGTAGGCTCAACGGAATCTGCCCGATTGGCGCTCGCTTCGCCTGACCTTCACCATCGGTAAAAGCGGATACTGTCAGATCGACATACATACTATCTTTAGGTATTTACTCGACATCCTCCCACCTTTGAGGCGGAGACTCAAATCGAAATGTACAATAAGAGTTAAAATAATATATCATACTAGAATAGAATACCTATTTATACAAGTTTGGTTTTTTGATTAAACGTCCGCTTCGTGTTCTTGTCTCTGAGTCATTACAAGCTTTTATCGGAACTGACGGCGTACAATCATTGTTTCTTTTCTCGTTTACTAGCTTTTGTTCTATTTTCTCACGCAAAATTGTTCTTTCTTGGGTTTCATTATCAATTTCTAGCCGATAGATTCGCTGTATCGGACGTACAAGTTTTCCGTCTTTCGTTTTAAGTTCGACGACGCGTACTTTTCCATCTCTTCCTACGATCAGTTTATCTACACGCGCTAAAGGCCAATCAATTCGCTTGTGATTGTCGTCCCCCACGATTACTACATCGCCAATTTGAATCTTTCTTAGTTCTTTATTGTTCCCTTTCAAGATCAATTGACTTAAATATTCTTTATGAAATCTATTTCTGAGGTGTTCCATAACTTCTTGTTTACGCTTAAAACTGCTGTTTAAATCTATCTTATTAACTATATCAATATCGGGAGTTTCATTTGTTCTAATGTCGCATAAAAACATCGAAGGTGTGAGAGCTTTTAAATCGTAAGGATCGTCTGAAACGTAAGTCAGCGGTCGGGAGTTAAGAGTAAGTTCGCAATCGCAGAATATTGTACTCATACCTCCGTAATCAAGACAAGCTCTACTTAAGACGGTGCGCTGGGTGGATTGAAGCGCCAATCGATTTTCTTCGTCGTACTATATTTGGCGTTAATATCCCAATTCAAACGCGTGAACGGGTTGTCGGCTCCGACGAAGTTTGTCCCGTTGTCACTATAAATTATCTCCGGTGTACCGCGTAGACTTACGAAACGTTGTAGACTATCTTGAAATGTCTTCGCACACATTGACGAGACGAGCTCTAAACGTACGGCTCTGTACACCAGCTTTAAATTACTATACAAGATCTTTAAATTACTTACTAAAATTATTCATTTTTGTATTTATTAATAATAACAGCTCTAAATGGTTTGTGTAATATATGTGTATAATAGGTGAGAGGTGAGGAAAGAGTGATATAAGGAGTTATTATTTACACAAGTGTTTATTACTAAATATAGGAAGATATACAGTGTCAAGCTTTTGCTCCGCCTCGAGCGACTGCTATACAGCAACTCTGCCGTTGCTCGTGGCCGCAGCGTAACAGCACCACATTCCTGCTGATACGCACACGCGTACACGAGCACGCGCTGGAAGCGCTACACGCACACAATATACTATATACTAAATACATTACAACTTTCTCCTCTTTTAATTAGAGCCTGTTATTTAAGTTTTTTATTGTTCTTTTCAGCTATCTTGCTGAATGCCTGATTTCGGGCTGGTAATTTGAGGTACTTTCACTTTCTGTACTATTATGAGTACACTGTTGATTTATGTCTTGTTTTACTATCTGATCTATATGACGCTTATCAGTTTTACCATCTGACCATTTAACCATGTATGTGACTGGACCTAGCTTTTCCAGTATTGTTGCTTCTGACCACTTAGGAGAATCTTTGTAAAAATTTTTTGCCCAAACTTTTTCATTGATTTTGAGATTGTCAACTCTCTTCCCCCTTTTATTTTGAATTTGTGTGTTTTGATTCTCTAATACTTTGTCCTCAGTGCTCGGAAGCAACAATGTAAATCTGTTACGCAGTTCTCTATTTAACATTAATTTTGCTGGCGTTTCGTTTGTCGTACAATGTTTAGTCGAACGATAATCAAGTAAGAAAATATCTATTGCTTCTTGAATTGAGAATTTTTCTCTTAGTAATTTTTTGAAAGCTCGTTTGAATGTCTTTACTAGATTCTAGGGTTCTCCATTTGAAGCAGGATGCTTTACCGCGGAAAAAATGTGCTTGATGCCTAATTTTTTAATGAACGTTTTAAACTCAATTCCTGCGTATTGGCGACCATTATCTGTATTAAGGATTTCTGGTAAGCCGAGTCTAGCAAATACATGTCTAAAAATTTTAATTAAGCTAATTGAACTTATACTTTTAATTTCAAAAATTTCTGGCCATTTAGAATACGCATCAATAATTAGTAAAAAATTGTGACCATCAATAGGGCCAATTAAGTCTGAGTGAATTCGTTGCCACGGTTTTTCTGGCCATTTCCACGGAGTTAATACACTTGTCGGCGGATTGTCTCTTTCTCGCGCACATTCATTGTAAGCTCTAGATAGATTCCCAATGTCGTTATCAATTTTAGGCCACCAGAAGAATGATCTAGCAATTGATTTCATTTTTACTATTCCCATGTGCGAAAAATGCAATTCTTTTAAGACTAAGTCTTTTAGTTTATTAGGCATGATGACTCTATAACCCCACATAAAACAGTCTTGTTCAATTGTTATTTCATTTTTCCGTGTAAGATACGATTTAAAGTTTTCTAATTTATCATTTTCTTTTGGCCAACCACTTTTTACATACAATACAATTTGACTTAGTGTAGAATCTTTTCTCGTTTCTTTTGATATCTTTCTCCAATCAATTTGTTTATTTGTTTTTTCATCTATGAAGTTTAGATATGAATATTCCATGGTATTTTTTGTGTCTACTAAGTTTTCAGTAGGTAAGCGTGACAATCCGTCTGCACAATTTTCATTTGATTTGACGTAACGAATTGTATAATTAAATCCATTGAGAAAATTTGCGTATCTCTGTAAACGTCGGACAGCCATTATAGGTATGCCTTTTTTGGTCCAAAAATTCGAACCAACGGTTCATTGTCGGTTCGTAATTCAAATTCTCTACCATAGACATAATCATAAAATTTAGTTATACCAAATACTATGGCTTTTGCTTCTTTGTCTATAATTACATAGTTATTTTCGCTATTAGATAAAGTTTTTGCATATTAAGATAAGCTTTTTATTCGGATCATAGTTTACTAATACTTCTGCGGATTGCAAATCTTTTTTAGCTTGCTCGAAAGCTTTTTGACAACCATTTGTCCATAAAAAATTATTTTTCTTTAAACACTCATATAATGGATTGAATTTTGCAACTCTATTTTTAATGAATTTACCGTAATAATTAATAGTTCCTAAAAAACACTGTAATTCTTTCAAGTTGGTAGGTTGTGGAATTTTATTTATTGCTTTGATTCTTTCTTTCAATGTTCTTATACCGTTTTTATCAATTTCCACACCTAAGTACTTAATTCTTTCTTGCAACAATTCGCATTTTCCTTTCTTAAATTTAAGTCCGCATTCACGCATTATTTGAAATACTTGATTTAATATTTTAATATTTTCACCAATTGTTTTGCTTTTAATATAAATGTTGTCTTGAAATACATAAACGTTCAGAACTCTAGCTAAAATTTGTTCCATTTTTCTTTGAAAGAACCCAGGCGCGGAAGCTACCCCGTACATCATTTTATTTGGTCTGAATAAACCTTTATGCGTGCTTATAGTTAAAATGTCTTTGCTTGCCTCATCTAACGGCACTTGTAAATAGGCTTCACGCATGTCGATTTTCGGAAAAATCTCGCCACCTTGGGCATTTGCAATTAAATGTTCTGTTCGGGGTAACGGGTAGCGATCGATAATAATTAACGGATTTACCGTGATTTTATAATCGCCGCATATTCGTACTGCTTTGTTAGCTTTGGGTACCGGTACTATAGGTGTACCCCACTCGCTTGTTTCAACTGGTGTGAAAACATTTTCAGATACTAAATGGTCTATTTCATTTTTAATTCTGCTTTTCATGGCGAAAGGTACACTTCTAGGTTTGAAGTAAACTGGTTGTGCATTTTCTTTTAATTTGATCTTGAAAATACCTTTAGTAAAAGTTCCAATTCCGGGAGAGAATAAGTCTGCATTTTTTTTTTAAATTTTTTTCTCTGGTTAATTTAACCCTTTAACGCTCAAAAGGCCAAAATTTTAACGTCAACTTCAAGCTCGTGCCATTCAATTATAACCCGTGTGGAAAAAATTTTAGGATACATATTCTTATGTAAAAAAATCTCATCTTTTGAATGACATCGCCAAATTTGTCAATATATGACCGCAAATTGTTTATTTTTAATAATAAACAAAAAAAATGCAGATTTTCAATATTTTTTTTCTCTTAAAGCATTTTTTAAACTATGTTCTCGGCACTTAAGAACATTCTAACTCATCAGGATGCGGGACCCGAAAGTTGTACTTCTAAAATATACTATGGGATATTTTGATTTTTATTGTTAACCAATCCAAAATGGCGTCCGAATGCCCGAAATTATTACAAAATCGCAGTAATATGCATTTTTGAAGTCTAATCAAAGTTTTAGCGGAGAAAATGACTTTTTTGAGCTTTGTGATAACAGGTTGGATGTATATTAGCAAAATTAGTTGAGACAATTGATTTTCAAGATGGCTGCCGTGATGAGTCCGCTAAAATAACGTATTTTCACAGCTTTATAGCCACTGTATAGTCTTCAATCCTTTTTATTCAATAGTTTTATGAACTTTCAGGATCACTAGATGTAAATTCATTGTTAGTTTATCAAAATTCAAAATGGCGAATCCAATATGGCGGACCGCGAACTCAAAAATAGCGATTCAGGAATAATAAAAAATTCTATCGTATTCTACGTAAAATTTGGAATCAAAATGCTTCCAATCATTTTCTCGCTCAGAGTCGCCGTTCTCGAATAAAATATTATTGAAGTATCAGAAATTGAAAATTCGCCAAACTTTGCAATCAAGCTTTTCAGATGTACAATGGCTCTACAATGGCAATCACGCGTTTTTTGTCTCTGATTTCACATTCATTCATAAACACCAGAGTTGCCCAATTCTCACCACGAGGAGGTAAACGCTTTTGAGAATCATATTTTTTTATATTTTTTTTTGTATATTTTGTATATCAGAATTTAGATCTAGTGTATAATTGAATGGCACGAGCTTGAAGTTGACGTTAAAATTTTGGCCTTTTGAGCGTTAAAGGGTTAATTTGGTCGTCTGTTAAATTTTGAACGTTATTTACTTTTAACTCGGGATCTGATTGAACTATTTTTAATGGCCATAGCCCTAATTTGAACAACCAGTCTCTGCCTACAAGAGGTGTACTTTTTTCGCCCATGACGTACAAATTGCCTACTGTTTTTATTTTACCAAATTCAATTGCAATATCTTTTATCATACCCTTCGGATTTTTCTCTTCACCCGTATAGTATCTTATTTTCAAATTTGTATCAATTAATTTTTTTTTAGAAAAGTATTTTTCATAATCATGATTACTTATTATTGAAATTCCGGCACCGCCGTCGAGTTCCATTTTCAAGAATTTATTGTCTACTCTAATATTTAAGTGCTGCGGTTCGATTTTATTTGCGTTATTCACGTGTTCTACCATCGTGTTTACATTTCCAATTTCGGCATCGCTATCGCACGCAGAAATAAAGTTACAACTTTCACTAGTATTTACATTTAATAATTTTTCAAACCATTTGCTGTTCTCGCAGTGATCGTCCTCTTCATCCGAAATGTTGCTTGTAGAATCATGTATATTTTTCAGTGGAGCGCCTTGCTTATTTCGGCATACGTTTTGTATGGGACCTTTCTTGCCGCACTCATTACAGCTTTTATCACGATGCCAGCACGCACTTGTCGCGTGATTTGTGCGACCGCAACAACGACACTTGCTTTCACTTGCGTTGTACCTTCCTTGCTGAGGAATGTGCTGCTTTGAATATACGCGCTTGCCTTTCTCTTGTCTTCTGGGTTTGATACTGAGTAAGCTTTGTTTACTTTCAGATTCTTCTTCATGGTTTATTGTAACCTTGCTCATGGCTGTATTTGCTTCTTCGTTAGCAACTGCTGTAGCAAATGCCTTTTCTAATGTTAATTTTTCGATTTTAAACAAAGACTTCCGAGTTTCTTTGTCCGATAAGCCTGATAGCAATTCATCTTTTATGGCATCACCAGCATCTGAGAATTCACATTCTGTTGCTAGTTCTTTTAGGGTAGCAACGTATTCGGCTACAGTTTCGCCATTCTTTTGTGTTCGACGTCTAAACTAAGCCCTTAAAACTGTTGTGTTCACTTTGGGTTTAACTAATTTTTGCGCTAGCTCCACTATTTCGCTGAACGACACTTCTTTTGTTTTTTTCGGAGCACATGTTCGTTTTATAGTTGCGTATGTTTTCGCATTGACCCTGGACAAAAGAATAGCACGTTTCTTTTCCTCGTTATCAATGTCGTTCGCTACAAAGAAAAACTCCATCCTTTCGATAAATTGCTCCCAGTCGTCTGTCGAAATGTCAAATTCTACTTGCGCGTTAAACTCCATTTTCTTTTTCTTTTTTTGTTTGGGCATGAAACGTGTGTCTTCAACTTTTTTATCACTTTTATTCTCTATAGAGAGCGTATAAGCTCTCGAGTAGTTTTGCGTCGTTGTCAGCTTCAGCTTTTATTTCGGCTGCCACTAGTTCTTTCAATCGTTTACGCAAATCGTCTAACCTTTCCGATTCACTAATTTCTACACCGCGATTTTTTATTTCACTGATTACTTCAGCTTTACTGATACTGTATATCCACGAGATGCCGGTTTTGTCCTTGTTGTCACCCTTCATAACTCGCACATTTTAATCCACTTGAAAATAAAGGCGATTGCCAAATGCACTTTTTTGTTTTTTTCCCATCTTCGTCGCCAGTGTAATATATGTGTATAATAGGTGAGAGGTGAGGAAAGAGTGATATAAGGAGTTATTATTTACACAAGTGTTTATTACTAAATATAGGAAGATATACAGTGTCAAGCTTTTGCTCCGCCTTGAGCGACTGCTATACAGCAACTCTGCCGTTGCTCGTGGCCGCAGCGTAACAGCACCACATTCCTGCTGATACGCACACGTATACACGAGCACGCGCTGGAAGCGCTACACGCACACAGTATACTATACATTAAATACATTACAGTTTACATCTAAAAAGTGAACAAGTTTTTTAGTTGCCATTTTTAAAATTGGTTATTTTCTAATTTGTTTTAATACAATTCTAATATTATTTTTATACAGTTTTATTTTGTATTTTATAATTATAATAACAAAAATTAATAAAATTGTTTATTTATTTATTTGCGCTGTGAATAATTTTGTATACGAAAGTATTGTCCCATGAGTACATACCCCAATTTTTAATTGAAACAAGGCATAATAATTTTTTGGATTTTTGGAAACTTCTAAATTATCCTACTTCTTTAGATATACTGTAAATTGTTTGTTTACGTTTTATTATTTCAGAAGTGATGTATCTTTAGAATAGTAATAAATATGGCATCTAATAGTAAAGAAAATGTCGAAAAAAAAAAAAGAATTGTGATGAACGAAAATGCTCCATGTGTGCTGTTTATCTCAGAAAAGTCAGTGGTCGACGAAAAGAAATTCAATCTGAAACTGAATTAGAGCATATTAAACGATTGATAAACAGAGACGATATTTTTATCAATGATGTGATATTTTTATCAATGATGTAATATGTGATCCATGTAGAAAGCGAGTGGCAAAAAATATGAAAGCTACAAAACAAAAAAGTTTGATAATATTGCAGAAAATACTTCATCTCAAGATTCAAACATTTCTGATTCATTGTCTCAGCTTAGTATCACTTCATCATCTCAGACAAATACAGATTCATCGTTATACAAAATAGAAGAAAAAGAAGACCGAGAAACCATAGAATTACTTATTAATAGGACCATTTCGACACATAAATATTGCTTTATTTGTGGGTATGATAAACAATCTATAATCATTTTAGTGCCTTTCGAAGCAAGAGTTCAGTTTTCAGTAAAATTAATTTATTTATTCCAAATGGTAATAGATGTTGTCTTGATCATTTAATTAAAAAAAGGTTTTATGAAGATGAACTGAAAAAAATGAAGATTTTTTCGACCACAAGTACAGTGTATGCTGAAGAACTACCAAAACTTTTAAGTGAAGTTTCTGTAAAAGCAGATGCAAGTTTATTAGAAAAAGTAGCTGAGTTTTTCATGCCTGAAAAAAAATGGAAAGTATTTACAGGTTTAACTTGGGAAAATATTAATCAACTTAAAGGGCAACTCAATTCTCTTAAGAATTCCTGTGCAAAAACAGCGATCCAATCCATTGTTGTATTTTTATTTAAAATGCGCACTGGGAATTCTAATGCACTTATTTCTTCCATATTTGATATTGAAAGCGAACAGCAAGTATCTCGTTTTTGTCATTCAGTATTATCATCTTTTGAAAGGGACATATTACCAAAATATTTTGGATCAAAAAATGTAGATAGAAATGACTTGGTTGAAAACCAAACTTCCCAAATGGCGAAGATATTATATCCGGGTAACCAACTTATTTTGATTTGTGATGGAACTTACATAACAAAATCTTATTCAGGTCAAAAAAAAGTTCCTCCGAATAAACCATTTACGATATGTACTACTAATGGTTATGTTGTTGACCAGTTAGGGCCATATCTTGCTAATACCAATGATGCTATAATATTGCTGAAAATATTTGAAGAAATGCTTGAAATTCTACAGAAATTGCTTCGCAAAGGTGACACTTTTATATTGGACAGAGGCTTTCGAGATATTAAGAAAATATTAGAAGATATGGGTTACATTGTTTTGATGCCTGCACTTAGTCGAAAATTACCATTTGAGATAATAACTTCGGTTGATTTATCAGATTTTCCTGAATTAACAGAAAAATATTTTAGATTCAGATAATAATTTTAAAATAGGATATTCTAAGGAGCATGGAAATATTCTTAAACTCGAAGTTCAATCTAGACATGTTAACAGAAAACAATACAAATGTTTCATCGAGTATAAACCAAATGGTATTGGTTATTCCAGTACTTTTAGATATTTCTGTGATTGTGCTAATGGTAACCGCACTGTTGTATGTTGTGCACACGTTGCTGTAATTATCTATTATCTTTCACATGGAAGATATTTATCAAGGATCATAAGACCAGCTGAAATTCTTTCTAAAATGTTTCTTAATGATAAAATTGAAGTGTGCATTAATAAAGACAGTGATGATGATGAGTAAAAAATTTTCCTATTGTGAACATTTACTATTTTTAAAAAGCTATTTATACTAGTATTCTAATCTTTGAATTTAAATAATCTACGTAGATCAAAAATTATAATTTTGTTGATACAAACAAAAAAATTTTATTCAACATTAATCTTTAATTTATTACTAGACCTGATTTTCTAATATTTGATTATATTGATATTCTCAGAAGTAAAATTTTAATGTAAAAGCCAAAATATGATTTTAGAATTTGTAAATGTAACATAAAATTGGTTTGAATCACTTTGAAATAGTTCATCTCTTAATCTTAGTGCTTTATACAGATTTTAATTAATGGACTTTTTGCAGATATTTACCAAACCAAAACTCTCATAACCTCAAAAAATTATATTTTTGCAAATATTAAACTGCATTCAAATGATATTTAAAAATAGAAACTGTTTTATTGCTACTGTTCCAAAATTTTAAAATGACCCAAAAATATCACATAGTCTTAAGAAGGTTAGATTTCAGCTAATAACAGAGTATGAGGCAATAAAAATAACACAATTTTGATAACGCTGTCATTGGAAATATGAAAAAATATGTAAAATTTAATTCTAAGCCTTGATAATGTATTACAATCTAATAACAGCGTAAAAATTCGAAAAAATCAGGCTTTTCGCTACTATTTGAACGCTTTATATTAAAAATCTTTATTAAAATAATACCATAATAAAAAGCGTAAAAATGTAGTCAAAAAATGTTGTCTAAGCTCTCAAATTGTAGCATAACCTGTTTTTTGGGCCCATATTTAAGGTTATGTGATCTGAAAAAATTTGTGGTTAGTTGCCACACGATAACCTACCTCTGTGATTTTTTACAAAAAATTTGCATGCAAAGAGGCTCCAGAATAAAATAATGTCAAAAAAAATGTTTTTTGAGCTTACTGCGCATGCGCATGTGTACGGAATGCGATATTTCTGCCGTACACACGTGTGTATCATCGACCATGGTCGATCTTATTGGAGCACAATTTGAACTTATTGACAGAACATTGGCCAATTTCCAGTCTCGGACTGAGAGGAGGGCTTGATAGCGTTACTTTAAATCTTCCAGCTGACACACCAGCAGTGATAAGTCTCGTCTCTTGAATGAAAATTGGATTTGTAGGCGCCCCAGCTGGAGGCCCTGCATAATGATCGGCTTATGTTACTGCATGAAAACTCTGTTTTAAAGGATTAAGTCACTTTTGCGCAATACCTTTTGCGCAAGATATCGGCCATGGTCGATGAAGTCTCGCTTTTAACAAAACTGTCTAATAGTAATGTAGTTAATAATTACATAAATGATAACACATGCGCACAAAAAAAAGTCCGGTTCCCGAAAGCAGACTAGTATATCTTTATGTTTTTGTGGTCGCTGAATCCGAATCCGATGTTCGTTTGTCTCCATCAGGTCAAGTTTAAGGTCATTTTAAGGTCAAATCCTAGAAAAATAATCAAATCGATTAAAATTATTATTCCTATATATTTTTGGTGTCGCTGAATCCAAATCCGATGTCTGTTTGATCCGACAAGGTCAAATTCAAGGTCATTTCAAGGTCACATGTGTTTATTCTGCCAAAAATGAATTTTTGACTGCAGATTCTGAAAGAACGGAACATTTTACTTCTAGACATATATTCAATTTCTTTGGTAACTTAATCCCCAAGGTCATTTCAAGGTCAATTCATGGTATTGTATGGAGGATGCATATGACAATTGCAAAGATAAGAAAATGTATTTTCACGGGGCTAAACTACTACGTCAATGTTTTCGGGGTCACTGAACTAGAATCCGAGGTTTGTTGGCCTCCAGTATGTGAGGGTGAAGTTCATTTCAAGGTCAAATCCAGAAAAATGTTCAACTCTTTTCGCATCATCACTCCCTTATATTTTTGAAGTCTCTGAAACGTGCATTTTGTTTCGCACTCTGCTACTTCTTCATCTTTTCGCCTTCTTTTATAACGTACTCAGCACTGTCCTCCCTACACTTGAGAGGGACGAAGTCGTTGGTGCCCGCGTGCTTCAGCGTCGGGGAGTGAGCGGCGGGCGGGGAGAGGAATCTGAAAATGGCGCGGTGTCGAGATCGAGGCGACCAACGTCTTGTGCGGTTCGCCTCACCAGCAAAAAGCGTGTTTACGATATTCTTCGCGCTAAGCGCTCTTTCTCTAACAACTACCTCACCACCACGGATATCAAATCATCTCGCCTTGGCTCTGAGTCTGTGAGCCTGTTTGCCAGACCGTAAGATCTATATTAACGAATTGTTACAGCCGGAAGTGTACAGAGAATTTTTAAGCTTAAAGCAATTAGCGTCAAGTCTTGGCTTCAGATACGTTTGGCATAGTGGTGGCAGATTCTTGGTCAGGAGGAAGGGTGGTGAGCACGCGCACACTTTTGCCTCCGCTGCAGATCTGCGGGTTATTGTCGATGCCTATTGTACAGGGCATAAGCGCTCCATTCCTTAAAATCATGTTGAGGAGGGAAGCGGCCATCCCAATACTAGTGGCGCGGCTGTTAATGCCGCTTGAGTTCAGCGGGGAGTTGCTGGTGATGTGAAAGAGAGGGGACTGAGAGCTGGCTTTCTCAACGTGAATTCTATTAGAGTTTACTTTGAGCAAGTCCGTCAATTTCTTCGCGATAATCCGTCCTATCACCTGTTCTGAATCGCTGAGTTGTGGCTTGACCCAGTTGTCGATGATCGACTCGTGCAGATCGATGGGTTTAGTGCAGTACGTCAGGATCGAAATGTTAATGGTGATGGTGTTGCCCTTTATATTCGTAATGATTATAAGGCCAAAGTACTTGCTACATCCAACAGCACTAGACCTGGTAGGCCAGGTATTCCCGAATTTATTTTTTGTGAGGTTCAAAAGGGTAGCACCCCTCCAATCCTTGTAGGTGTTATTTATCGCCCACCCAAAGTAGCTTTTAATAGTGATCCTGACTTTCTCAATTCGCTTAGAGATCTTAGAGGTAATTGCAGCCACAAGATAATTTCGGGTGATCTGAATGCGGATTTGTTGTCGACGACTGGTGATTCTGAATTCGTACAGCGCTTAGCTGACGAACTCTCATTTAAGATCATCCAGCACAGCTCGACGCACCATACCGATGCATCTCACGCATGGATCGACATAATGTTTATGGACGATAATGATACGGTACTGGACTATGGGAACAGTTTAGCGCCCTTTCGCAGCAAACACAATATCATTGATGCTACCATCGACTTTCAATAGGTATCTCCTCCCAAAGAAACTTTGAGTTATAGTCAGTTATATATTTATCAGAATATATAACTTCAGTTAGAGAGAGAGAGAGAGAGAGAGAGAGAGAGAGAGAGAGAGAGAGAGAGAGAGAGAGAGAGAGAG
>UELU01008162.1:0-27145 GCA_900490025.1 Megastigmus dorsalis
CCGACACACGGCGCGACATTGGGGTTGAGACGGTTTCGACAATCTCAACAACAATGCGTGCTACGGTCCATAACGGATTTTCACCTTACAACCCCCTTAAAAAAAAAAAAAAAAAGATAGATAGATAGATAGATAGATAGATATTTGTTTATTTGCATATAAATACAAAAAAGATTGTTACAATGTACATATAATTGTATAGAATACAGGATGATTCAATACCATCGCATTTGGTGTATACCATTCGATAGATCGTGATATTCTAAGAATGACGTAACTTTCACGTTTTTCGATCTGACATGTAGTTTCCGAGATATTAATTAATAAAAGTTTGTAAAATGAGCCAATCAGCGGGCAGCTACAGCAGGCGGCAGAAGCGGCGGAGAAAGGTGGAATGGAGCAGCGCGAAGAGGTGGGGAGTGGCGCTCGCCCGTCCCGTCGCTCACGGTCGTGCGTACGCTTGCACCGAGCGTGAAGCGGCAAAGCCAATTGAAGCGCTAACTCACACCGCGATGCGTTTGCTTATTTTAATATTTATTTGATAACAAATTTATCAAAGTAAAAAATAAACTAAAGATCTACCATTAAACAATAACCATAAATTTTCATAATAAAAAAATGTAATGTGGCTAACGTCTAAGGATCCAGAAAATTTAGAGAATCTACCAAAAGTGTAGAAATACACAGTTAATATTAAAACTAATACACTAATCAAGAGAATAAATAATACTTAGGAAAAAATGTACAAAAATACTGATAAATAAACGATGCATAATAACTGAAATGCTGAATCTTGTTTGAAACTTAAAAGAGTTTTAAAAAATGAGATTTTAATCTACCTAAAATACTAAATGCAATTACTTTTTATTGTTCAAATCACTCAAACTTAAATAATATGGAACATAATTTAAGACACAAAATCCGTCTTTTATAGCATAAAGTGTGAAAAACTCAATGTAACTTAAGCGCCTTTTATCTGCGTACTTTTTATCGAGCTTCTCGCATGAGTATCACAAATAGAATTGTAGACCTCGATGGTCATCGTTGCGGTCCGAGGACCGGTAAGGCTGAAATTCGATTTTAAGTCCGGTTTTTGGAGCGTTAACGAAGGGGCTTATTTTACACACACGTAAAAATGAGGCCTAAAATCAAATTGTACGCTTATCGCATGAAACAGAAACTTTTTCGTAGACGAAAGCGAGGATGGCAAAGACGAGGTCTAGGTTGGCTAATTTTCCTCCAGAGTAACGTATGTTATTTTTTTTGCCTAACGAGGACGAAAATGTAACATTCGCGAACAGGTGCCAAGAGAGAAAGTGGTACTTACGGCCCGCTAAGTAAAAAAATACTTTGGTATCGTAACCGGAAAATTCGATTTAACGTTCAGTTCGTATATTAAAAATATCTAAAATAAGCCATTTTACGTTAATAAATTGAATAACTGAATTTTACAAATTAAAAATCATACGAAAATCAGACTTTACGTCTATGATATAAAAAAGTTATTCGTCAAGCGGACGGGAGATTTCACGGCCTTGTGACGAAAAATAGTATTATTTTATTTTACGATTAGATGCGGACTACATTACAATTTTGTAATAAGTCAGTAAAATTCATTCGAAAAGGATATAAAATTCCTTAGTCTTACAGGTGAGAGACAGTTAATATTTGATTTAAATTATTGACATTATTATAAATTCGGGTAGTGCGTTTTTTAATAAAGTATTTTCGAAAACATAGGTAAGAGCATCCTTGATATGAAAATACCGACACATCGTAGATAATTGTGTGAAATAAATTGTTTTAAATAGTCCTAATTAATTATTCTGTCCCACAGGTTAAAACATTTCTTTCAGAATACAAAACATTTCAGCATTACTGTCGACGAGCAGACAAATTTTAAGGTCATTTAATTTGACTGTGTCGCATTTTTCTTTCGCTCACGTTTCGGAATTCATGCAATGCTTTTTCAATAAATGTATTTTCCAAAATATTCGGTAAGCTGTTAATCGATCCATTTAAAATATAGTGAAAAATCATATTTTCCCAAATTTTTTTTGATCATGTTCGTTGATTCTTTTATCCTCAAAGATTAAAGAAGCATTATTGCTTACCTAAAATAGTATCGTATTTAATATCACGAATGTTTTGGAGACGCAATTTTGTGTCTTAAATTATGTTCCATATTATTCTTTTATCCTCAAAGATTAACGAAGCATTATTGCTTACCTAAAACAGTATCGTATTTAATATCACGAATGTTTTGGAGACGCCTTACGTAATTTTGTGTCTTAAATTATGTTCCATATTATTTCAGTTCGAGTGATTTGAGCAATAAAAAATAATTGCGTTTAGTATTTTAGTTAGATTAAAATTTCATTTTTTAAAACTCTTTTAAGTTTCAAACAAGCTTCAGCATTTCAGTTATTATGCATGCTTTATTTATCAGTATTTTTGTACATTTTTTCCTAAGTATTATTTACTCTCTTGATTAGTGTATTAGTTTTAATATTAACTGTGTATTTCTACATTTTTGGTAGATTCTCTAAATTTTCTGGATCCTTAGATGTTAACGACATCACATTTTTTTATTATGAAAATTTATGGTTATTCTTTAATGGTAGATCTTTAGTTCATTTTTTAATTCGATAAATTTGTTATCAAATAAATATTAAAATAAGTAAATGCATGGCGGTGTGAGTTAGGGCTTCAATTGTCTTTGTCCCACCTCCCCACCTCTTCGCGCTTCTCCTTTCTATCTTTCTCCGCCGTTTCTGCCGCCCGCTGTAGCTGCCCGCTGATTGGCTCATTTACAAACTTTTAATAATTAATATCTCAGAAACTACTTGTCAGATCGAAAAACGAGAAAGTTACGTCATTCTTAGAATTTCGCGATCTATCGAATGGTATATACCAAATGCGATGGTATTGAATCATCCTGTATATATAAAAGACAGTCTTCATTTTTCGCTAGTATAAATATTGCACTTAGTTACTATCTATCTCATATCACAGCATAAGTTAACAATTTTAATACGAAAATCACTCTTACACAAAAATCAGTCAATCAAAAAAAAAAAAAAGCAGTCTTAAAAATGTTTAACAAGTAATATCACAGAACATCTTATCTTAAAATACAAACGAACAAGGTAAATCAAGCCGTCTATATCCATCAGTTAATTGTATTCTAAAATTTAAACATTCACTCATTGCACACATTCACCCATTCACGCTAATAAATATACTCACACAATTTAAAAACGATGTATAAGGGACAAAACAAAATAAATTAACATAAAGAAAACTTATCATAAGAATAACATTCAATACACACTCACTCCAATAAATACACTCACACTTTTAAAATTGTATAGGGGACAAAACAAAATAAGTTAACATAAACTCATTTGCTTGCCCCTAGTGCGAGGTGTAAGTCAGTATTTTTGTCCTTAATGTTCCTAAGATTATCGCAGGTTTAGTCTCTGAGTGACTAGGGATCGAGTTCGAGGAGGTGTTTAAGGATCGCCGTCTTAAATCCGCGCAAAGATGGAAGGTTGCGCAGATTTAGTGGGAGAGAGTTCCAATAGCGCGCACATTGGACCTGGAAAGATCTCATACCAGCTTCTGTGCGCATTCTAGGCACCGAGAGTTTTTGTGCATCACCCCTGCTAGTGCACCTGGACTGGTGTTTACTGAAAAATGCCGCTAAATAACTTGGTTCATTGAGTCGAAGGATTTTATACATAAGGATGGCGGCAAAATACATCCTTCGACTGTCAACGCGCAACCAGCCCAACTGCTTTCTATAGGGGGTGATGTGCTCATCCCTCCAACACCATATATAAATCGCACACATGTGTTGTTCAGTCTCTGTAATCGTGTTCTCTGCTCATCCGACGCGTCAAGACACACTATAGCGCAGTAGTCCAGTTGTGGTAAGACTAGAGCTTCAACCAGTCTTCTACGGAAAGCCTCGGTGGTACATGCCCTTATAAACCGCAGGCTGTAAAGGGCTTTGTTGACTTTTTTCGTTAGACAATCGACCTGCGGTTTCCACGTTAATTTACTATCTAATGCAACACCGAGGCTCACGTCGGTGTTGGAAAAAGGCACAAGCACTTCACCCCTCCCCCCTCCCCCCATATCATTGTCTGGCAATCCCATTCTCACCAAATCATTAACATATTTTCTAGAACCACATAAAATTGCTTCGGTCTTGCCAGTATTGAGACGGAGAGACAAGCGCTCAGCCCACCCCGACACCAACCGTGCAGCTTCAGACAGGCGAGCTATGCGCTCCAGAAGTTTATCTACCCACGGTCAAAAAGGTCTTTAAGGTCATTGATGTAGAGACTGAAGAGTAAAGGCCCGAGGACCGACCCCTGTGGTACACCACCCAAATTGGTCTAAACCCACAAGGAACAACCATCCTTAGATAAAACGCACTGTGTGCGGCCTTGTAAATACGATTTAATCCACAGAAGCGAGGACCTCGAGAACCCGAGATCGCGCAATTTGCTCAACAGTCTCGAAGGAGAGATGGTGTCAAACGCCTTACTGAAGTCAAAGAGCAACAGCAAGGTAGATATCATCCTTCTATCAATGCCTAAACGTATGTCATCAGTTAGTTTAAGCAGGGCTGTCTGTGTACTGTGATGCTGTCTGAACCCTGTCTGAAAAGGATCGAGAATGCCCGCTCTGGAGAGATAGCTGGTAATCTGGGAGTGTGCAATCTTCTCGAACAACTTGGAAAGAAAACACAGTAGGGCAATAGGACGACAGTCTGAAACCGAGGATGGAGTTGAAATCTTTTTTAAAGCCACTAGCTGTGCCTGCTTCCTCGTACTTGGGAAAACTCCCTGAGCAAAGGAGGAGTTGAATAAATGAACTATATAATTCCTCAACACTGGCAGGGACTTCACTACAACACTCTGCGGTATGTCATCCGCTCCCATCGCCTGTGATGTAAAATGAGACATGGCGAGAACTATATCTGAAAAGGAAACTGGTTGAAAAAAAAAACATCATCAGATTCTGACTGTATGATATCCATTTCATTATCTATATTTTCATGGGGCGCGACTGCCACACCCGCAAAGTGTGAGTTCAGCTCCTCCGGGGTGAAACCATGCTGCTCCCTGCTTTTGGGCAAGAGGCCGATATTACGTATTTCCCTCCAAATATTTTTCCTTTGATCAAGAGCGTGAGAAAGTTGATTACTGAGATAGGAGGCATGCTCTTGATCCATACGAATCTCAACCTCGTTGCGTAAACGAAGAAATTCATCCAGGAGCACGGCACTTCCGGTCCTTTTATACCGTCTATGCGTAGTGTTGCGTTTGTCTATAAGTAGCTGAAGCTCAGCGCCAATCCATGGAGCTTTCCCTCTACGAGAAGTTACAGTTTTCAACGGAGCAAGTTCATTAATAGCTTCCAATAGATTAGCGCTCAGACATTCAAGCGCCCTATTTATGTCAAAGTCAGACTCTAAAGTATTTGTGGGAAAAGCCGACCAATCGCAGCGGCACAAGAACTCATTGGGTTCAACCGGGGTTATCTTATTATAGCTTCTAAAGCTGAAAGTCTTGTTAGGATTAGATGAAACGTGAATATCAATGTTAACATCGATGATGTTGTGCTTGCTGCGAGAGGGGGCAAGACTATTCCCATAGTCAAGTATCCTGTCGTTATCGTCTACAAATATTAAGTCAATCATTATTTAAATTTAAATTTCCATGTTCATTTTCGTCAATATTTGCTAATTTATTACAAGTAGATTGCGTAGTCAAAAATGAGACATCATCAACCATGGACGATATCTTACGCAGAAGTGTGTTGATCTGATCCTTTAATACCGAGTCTTCTTGAAGCAACATGAGCCGATCATTATGCAAGCCCACCAGCTGGGACGACTGCACGTCCAATTTTAGTTCAAGAGACGAGACTTGTGCACTTAGGTTATTCATCAACTGATTGACTGCTGGTGTGTCAGCTGGAAAATTTGAAGTAACGACATCAAGCCTCCGCTCAATCCGAGATTAAAAATCGGTCAATGTTCTTCCAAGGAGTTCAAATTGCGTGCCAACAAGATCGACCAGGGTTGATGATATGCTGGTATTAACGGCGGAGACATTGGACGCATTAAATTTATTGGCGTTAGCATGCTGAATGGTCTTAGCTGGCGTTGAAATGTACAGTAGTGAAGAGGAGGGCGCCTGCACGCCTGCAATCCGCTGTAGTTTTGCCGTAATCTCCTCAGACGCCTGCGCGCCGGCAACCCGCTGTACACACAACTTGCTCTCGTCGTCTTCCCCAGTGCTGAGTAGTGGGGCAGGCACGCGCTTAGGTGGCAGCAGCGTCAGAGTAATGCCTATCTTATTTAGTTTTTGCAACAGCAAAAAGTAGTCAAGCAAGTCGAACGACTCAGAAAAATCCAGATATGAGGCGTTTCACGTCAACTGTCCCAGCGCAGCGTGCGAGCGCCAAATCCGGCTATTTTCAACTCGTACTATTTGTACTAAAATGTATCTTGAAAAATTATGGGATAACAGTTCTTGACGTATTTTGTCCTCAGCTTTCTGATGGTCTAGTCAGTTTTTTCAAAATTTTTATTTTCATCTTCAAAAATTACAAAACGTCTTAGGTCTCAAAAGGTATATTTTTAATATTTTTTTTAACTATTTAGATCGAAAGCTGAGCATTTTTTACTTAAATACAGATATTTTCCAAAAAATGCTCAAGATGTTTTGATCGAGAAATAGAGCGCGAAAGAGAAGATGCAGCGAGCCTCCTGTGCGCGGTAAGGCGCGCGGCACTGTAAGCTTTATTTAATCCTCTATAGGTGGCTTGCATATCGGAATTTTCAACCTGTATAAGAATTATTTTTATACAGGTTGAAAATTCTTTCGAATTCCTGAAAGTATATAAATAATATTTTACTGATTATTTTATAAAAATACAATTTTATAAGTAAAGAGTAATATAGAGATTAACCGATTTTTTTTTCTCAGGTCAGCTAATTTTTCTTTATTTTTTCTGCTCTTCGGAAAAGTTTCATATTCAGAACTTTAAGATATTTTTTTGAGCTTTAAAGTAGTTATCCATTGGAATAATAGCATGGTACTGTAATGTACCTGGTATAGGCTTAGCTTTGTCCACTCTTGGTTTCAGTTTCAAGACAGTTTCTTCATACGATTCTTTACTGCTATAAAAAACTATAGTTTCTTTGCAGTAATCTTTAGCCCAACTGTAAAGCTTTTCTGGCGTTAAAATATGATTGTTCGATGAAACTTGTAGACTCGCTCGTTATGCACCTCTTTTGAGGTTGGCACCTATACCATCGCATGCACCTTTACCATGCGCCGTAGCATAAAAATGCCACTCAGCAGCAAGACCAAAATCTTTTTTATTGTTTAGTGACGTTCTAAACGCGAACGAGTTCAGCCCTTTTTTTTGAAAAAGGGGAACGAGTGGGAGGATAATCGGGTTTCGGGATTGTTAATAAGTAAGCACTTTTAGTTGGGAAAAACTTCTCTTGAACATTTTATAATAATCAATCACTTTGAAATAAAAATACACTTCTTGTAATATTAAAAGAACTAAACTTGATTTTGTTATATTCGCGTTGCGGTCCATGCCGTGAGCGAGTTAACGAGGAGCGAAGAACGAAATTTCGTCGCCACGTGATTTGACGCTCGGTCGGTCGCGGAAATGCTTCGCCATCGCGTCGTAAACGGATATCTTCCTCGGTGTCGCGTCTGTAAGCGAGTGTGAGAGCGTGTGCTGCACGCGGAGCAGGACACTCCGAAACTTTTGCGCGCGGGCCAACGCGGGCTCGTGCCTCGCCGCGCGAGAAAAAAGGGCGCAAGGTATGACGATGACTACAGCGGTTTTCGAGCATCCGTTGACTCCCGAACTACCGAGCGCCGAAAAAAATACCGAATTGCGAACACTTATGAAAAAGAAGATTTTGAAAATTAGATTTATTTTTAAAATGTTGACCAGCTCCATCAGTAAAATAATAAACTTTTTTTACTGTGAAATTAGATTTTAGGTAAGATATTATAATTTTTTGATATTCGTAAACAGCAACAGTAACATGGTTTAGGTTGTCCGAAATTATAGCAATGCTTACACGCTTAATCTCTTCATTTTGTCTATAATACACCACAACTGTAAAAATAGTTGCTTGGTTGTTGTTCCAGTAGAACGATTGGGTAGAATTTTGTATCACAAATGCATAATTTTCTGCAAAATCACAACACACAAGAAATTCTCCTTCTTGAAAATTATTTTTTAAATTACTGACAAAAAGTGACTGTTTTTTAGCAACAAAATAGTGATATTTTAATTTCATTAATTTTTCTCCCAGTAAGTCCATATATTCGTGAGTATTTAGAGTTTTAAATGCTATAGTGCACCGATCTGTTTGAAACCACGATTCATTCTCAATTTTATAAATTTCATTTTCATCAAAACAGTCTACGTAATACGGATGTATTGGGGCAATCTAAACAGTCACCGAAATAACATCTATCTTGCGAATTATTACACACAATTGCTTGAATACAATCGTGGTAATTTATTAAAGGCAATTTAGTACTTTTAGTTAAATTTTCTAGATCTATAGCACTTAGCATGAGCTTGACATTTTCGTGATGCACGCACAAACACACATTATGCGTACCACTACTTCCAGCCAAAACGCAATGTTGTGGCCTCAATTGTGTAAATTTTGTAAAACCAATAGTAACTTGCTCATTTTCTTTTTTATATAAACCATACAGTTCTCTTAAATTACCAAGCAATAATCTTTTTTGAACATATTTTCTTTCGCCATTGGTCTGCTTGACAGACATGTAATTTTTCAAACCCGTCATAATTCGAATTATATCATCTCTTTAATAAAAAGTTTTCACTGAGTTAACAGTTTTATTTGGAAGCAGTTTGCCAGTTTTATTACCAGGTATTGAAAAAATTCCGCTTTTAGCTACTAAATTTTTTGCTTCGCTTGCTTCTCGTTCACTACATCCGAATTCTCGCATTAAGTCTCTGCGAGACCAAAACTCAGGAGCAAGAGTTAATAATTGAATTCGCTCTTGCTTGATGAATGATTCTGAAATTTTTTTCTTTATTTGTTCAAGAATTGCAATTCCAGCTTTGTGATACTCATCGTTACATTCTATTTTAGCTTTTTTAACATGCGATGGAGTTAAACTTGATTTTTGTTTATAAATTTTGCGTCGACAGCTAGAACAAATTTATGCTTTTTCGGGTACTAAGGGATGTGAACTTTTTAAAAGTTTTGGAAAATCAAACAAATCTTTAGATGAAATATGTTTTTTAAAAGGATTTATGCACTTTCCAAGCGGAATCCAATTTAGTTGATTTAATAAAGAAACGAAAATATTGACGAAAAGAATCACCAATGATCTAATTATCAAATGCTTAAAAGATGCTATAAAATTCAATATTTTATTGCATTAGCAGAAATTCGAAACAATTTTAAAAGGGAGTAAGATTCAAAATCATTGCCAATTTATACTTTCTGTGCAATGATTCTTATAAAGGTTAAAAATTCCGATATGCAACCCACCTATAGAGGATTAAATAAAGCTTGCAGTGCCGCGCGCAGGAGGCTCGCAGCATCTTCTCTTTCGCGCTCTATTTCTCGATCAAAACATCTTGAGCACTTTTTGGAAAACATCTATTTCTAAGTAAAAACTGCTCAGCTTTCGATCTAAATAGTCAAAATAAATATTTGAAATATACTTTTTGAGATATCAGACGTTTTGTAATTTTTGAAGGTGAAAATGAAAAATTTTGAAAAAACTGACTAGACCATCAGAAAGCTGAGGAAAAAATACATCAAAAATTGTTATTCAAGAATTTTTTAAGATACATTTTAGTACAAATAGTACGAGTTGAAAATAGCCGGATTTGGCGCTCGCGCACCACGCTGGGGCAGTTGACGTGAAACGCCTCATATATGGAATCAACTTGCCTAAAATTTTCAAAGGCTTTAAAAATAAAATCAGTAAATATTATTACAAAGCCGTGTTGAGAATCAACTATTAATAATAGAATTGCTTCTGAAACGCGGTTGTTACCGCACTCAACAGCTAAATAGGTCTGTAGTTAGAGACGTTATTTATCACCATCTTTATAAACAGGTGTAATAAATGATTTTTTACAAATTTTCCTATACGCATATTATTTAATATCTCAAAAAATGCATATCTGCAATTGTATTTTGGGAATAATGTTTGATTTCGCTTGTAAAAATTCGTAATAATGTTAGGCACAAATTACATGTTTCAGCAGTAATTAATAGTTTAAGAGGGTAGACACATCCTAAAAAAAAATCACCTGAATTTATAATTATTTATAAAAAATTTTATTTATGTTATAGAAAATTTCATAAATTATTTCGATATTTTATTACTTATAAAGAGTATGAAACCACTTCGTAGACCCTAGTTGAATACTGTTATTTATAGCCTCAATTGCCATGTCAAAGAGTCCGAATGTCATTTTTTAAGAAAATGACCTGAAATAAACCGTTTAACTCTAAGATTCCATTCCTTTAAAATATTTATAGTAAAAGTTTCCGACATTTGTAAAATACTGCTGCAGCAGCCGAGGCATATAGCTAGAAAATACCAGTGCTACTAACGGCACAGCTGAGGACAAAACTGTCAGAAGCTTAATTTTTGGTACCTCTACCATTTTTTTACTTAAAAATTACATAACATTGCACAAACTTTGAGGACTGATTAATAATACCTAAATCTATACTTTACCCGGGAAATTTGTACTGACGTTTTTTCAAACGTTGAGGGTTTATCTGGGCAGTGATAGTTTTCATTCTTGATTTTAAAATACATTAGTATAACTGAATTCAGCTTTATTAGCTCATGATAAAATAAAACCCGCGTGCGCCAAATGGTTGCACGAGCCAAACTTTTCCCTGGAAATTTTTACCAACATCTTTACAAACGTTGAGGGTTGTAACCAGTTCACCATACCTAAAACATACATATATTAAAATTATTATTATTATAATTTAATTTGATTTAAATATTTAATTATTTTGTTTGTTATTTATTAATGAGTTTACTCAAATTAATATACATCACCAAATAAAAATTATTCATTGAAAGAACCTAAAATCAAAAAGGAATTATTATAAACTATATCAAATATTTATAAATTAACAATCAACGAACTGAATTAAGAATAAATATTTTGCATTTTACTACCTTACATTCTAATCAATATTTGAATTTTTTGCGCCACTATCAATGCGCCCCGCCACGACGCAGGTCACCATACCAGTAACGCAACGAAGTAAAACGTCGATGTATTTGAGAATTTCATATTTTCGCACTAGACGCAGAACCCATGCGCATCCACAGCAGTACACGCCAGGCAACTTGACGACATCAACACTTATCAGCAGAATGAGTTTACCGCATCAATCATGGACCAGAGTCTGATGAGAGAAAGAAAGAATAAATTAGCACAAGCAGTATCATAAAGGAAAAAATAAAAGAATCGAGAAAATGAATGAAAGATCAGACACATAAGAGAAAAGCAACAATTACACAGTAACAATTGCTGCCAACAAACGAAAGATTACAAGACACACACACACACATAACAGGTGACAGAGAAAAACACTAAAAAACAACTCCACAAAATATAACATGTACGATACATAACCTTAAAAATCTCAACGTAACACAATGAATTAAATTTAATATTTGACAACTTGTCACTTACTTCTACACTTCAAATTGGATTTTATCAATACTCACGCACACTATGAATTACACAAATCACCGGCAAAATCCTTTACAAGGCTCGATTTCGGCTGGAAATCTGACGTATAAAAGCACCCGCAATCACCCATCGGATCACTCCTGTTCGACCTGCCGAACAAGCAGGTAAGCGATTAAGGAAAGGTATCCTCAGTGAAGAAGTCATTCCGAGTCGTATTTGAAAGAATACGGCGACGAGAAGAAAGGCAGGCTTATCCCAAGTGGAGAACGCTGCCGCTTCTCAATCCCTACCCTTTAAATCAGGAGGCAGGATGGCTTATTCAAGTAAAGAACGCTGCCAATTCTTTAATCCTTTTCTACATACACATTCCAATTAACACTCAGCTGTGATAGTCGCGAGGATTATAACATAAAAAAAACTCTTTTCCAACTTAGTTACGGACACCGGTAAAAAAACTCGCGTGACACACACAAATTTGACACAGCTGATACAATAGTACGTAGCTGATCGGTCGGAATAAATTGAGCACATGGTCGAATTGTAGCGACATCTAACATACACTCGAACAACTAGGAAATTGTATTATCGACTATAGACTCTACGCGCCAAATTTAAAAATCTAAATTATATAATTAAAAAAACTGTAATTTATACTTGCTCAATCATGACAAGTAAATAGGTAGAACTTATTATGAATAAATAACTCCTATTATTCTTATAAATAAATATACTATTTCTTTTTTATCATCCTTACCTTTTTCTCAGTCCTTATTGATATATATATAAATAAGAGAAACTTACAAGTTTTATCTGAGCAGGGATAGTTTACACTCCTGATTTTTCAAGACATTTGGTTGACTGAATTTACCTTTACTAGTTCATGATAAAATTGAACCCGCGTGCGCCAAATTGTCGTACGCCCCAAACTTTTCCCTGTAAATTTTTACCAACGTTTTTTCAAACGTTGAGGGTTTATCTGAGCAGAGATGGATTTCATTCGTGATTTAATAATACATTTGTTTGACTAAATTTAGCTTTATTGCTCATAATAAAATAGAACCTGCGTGCGCCAAATGGTTGCATGCGCCAAACTTTTCCCTGGAAATTTTTGACAACGTTTTTTCAAACGTTAAGGGTTTTGCTGAGCAGTAATAGTTTTCATTCGTGATTTTAAAATGCATTTGTTTGGCCAAATTTAGCTTCATTGCTCATGATAAAATAGAACCCACGTGCGTCAAATGGTCGTACGCGCCAAACTTTTCCCTGGAAATTTTTACCAGACTTTTTTCAAACGTTGAGGGGTTATCTAATCATATTGATAAGTTTTATTCGTGCTTTTTACAAAAAAATAATATAGTGCAAATGATAATTTATGTATTTCAATAAGTAAGCTGTTGATACCTTCAACAAGAATATTTGTCAAAATTACTTCGTTCAGCAAATGAAATTGAAGACAAGATCGCTATATTTTAGATTCAAGCAGCTAAAAAGTAAATTAACGTTAAAACGAGGTTTACAACGATTGTTATAATTTAGCTTCAGCTAGATATAAATTAAATTTATTAAACCCTAGGCTTTTACACCTAAAAACCCAATGCTCTTCAGTTGAGTATTTTATTGCGAAAAATTATACTCTGATGGCCAGATTTTGAATGCAATTAGATGGAAAAAAAACTAAATCTTAAACTGATACACCATAAGCCCAGCGCAATCAATTTTAAATTATCAAAAGGATAAAAAGTTTTTTGACTATTTTCGACCTTCTTATATGTAATTATTTAAACCACGAGCTTTTAACCTAATAACCCGATGTTTTACAGTTATGAATTTTCAAGTAAAAAAAGATTCTTAATTATCCTCGACCTTTTTATACATCATTTTTTAAACCCTGAAATTTTCATTCTAATAACCCGATGTTCCAGAGTTCAGTATTTAGTGCAGTAATAATAAGGGCCCCATGTTGATATTAGACCCCCCCCCCCTCCACTTTACGAAGTTAGCACGGCCCTGCGTTCAAAAAGCATATACAACATCAGCTGGAATAGAAGTTCTTTAAAACATTTAGTTGACACATAAAGTTACTATATACTAACAAATATGTTTTGAGTTTACAATTTGACGTTAAGTTTGAGACCTCAATAGGTTCCTATTTTCACACTCATCGTCATTCTGTATTTGTGATGCTTTCTATTTCGCATGGTTAAGAAAATTGTCATGTAAAATAATTTAAAAAAGGGAGAAAACAATTAAATTATTAAAATATTGCCTAAGTATGTAATTGTAGTATGTAGGGTGAATGCACCACTTATGGCCTGCTCAGGTTTTCAACATTTAACATCATTTTTACAGTTTTTTAAGTCTTAAGTGAAAAATTAGACACGATTACTCTGCTTCATTGTAAAATCATTACAGTCTTAAGTAAAATTTACTACAAAAACTACTTAAATCTCGTGTTTTATTTTTCTATTAAAAGTTTATAAAATTCATAAGATTTTTTGTGAGTTAAAATATGAATTTATTAAATAGAGGTGCTAGATTAAATAGTAATGTTGTTTTAGAAAAATGACGTTATGTTATATTGTATTAAATGCACTTTAAAAATTCGAAGAAGTCTTAAGATAGCCGAACCCGTTGCATTTATCCTATCCTCTGTCGTTTGCCTTGTATTAACGTAACTGACTTTTTTAGGTACAAAGGGTGTAATTTGGTGACAACGGACGGATGCTCTTCCGCTGAAAATAAATTAATATTTATTTAATAAAAATTTTTAACATCTATTCATATGTATGTCTTTTACTCTATTTCTTTTTCCTAACGACTAATTCTTGCGTTTACAATATTCAAGATCTGTGATAAAGCTTCATTTTAATAATTTTTTCTAAAAATGAAAACATTATTACATACAAATCCAGTAAAATATAAGCGCACAATAAAAAGTTATTGTGAGCAATTATTTTAATGATCCTACACTCGAAATCATTTTATACAACAATTATTTTTATTAACTATTTACTGGTTCTACACATATATGTTCTACACAGTATTTTTTTATATTCTGTTTACTTATTCTACACGAAAAGATTCTATTTAAGATTCTACACAATAATTACATTTCTATATTATTATCGTTTCTACACGAAATGATTCTATACAAGAATTTTCTTTACACTCATTTGACCAATTCTACACAAATGTATTCTACACAATAATTTTCCTTATTTACTGTTTACCGATTTTATACGAAATGATTCTACAAATGATTCTCCTTATAAACATTCACCGGTTCTACACAGAATTATTCTACACAATAATTTGTATTATAGGCTGTTTACATGTTCTACGCGAAATGATTGTACACAGAATTTTATTTTTCGAAAATTATTTTACACAAATTTATTCTACACTGTTTCGATTCTACACTTGCAAAATTGGTCTCAGCTTTTTCGAAAATCATTCTACACGAATTTATTCTACACGAATTCGATTCTACACTGTATAATCAATGTGTAGAGAGTGACAATGTCTTATAAATAATTCTGTCGAATAAAGACTGTGTAGAATAATATTGTGTAGAAAAAAATTTGTTTCCAAGAATTGTGTCTAATATGTAAGGTGTAGAAAAATTGAGTGTAGGACAAGTACGGTCTCCATAAATCGATTCGGCTTATTAAAAAAATCCCTGGAGTATAGTTAGAATATAAAAATTCCGATAACTAAGCTCATTTCAACAAAAAATCTCTATATTAACTGCACAAAACGAATTAAACAATAATTTAGCCTAAAAACAGTCTCATAAATCGATTCAGCGCTCCAACCATTCCCTACAATACAATCAAAATATAAAAGGTCTCATACCCACCCTATTCCAAATTCGATTGTTATTAACGGAAATAGTTAAACGACTTAAAAACAGCAAACAGCAAAAATAAATATGGGATATATTTTTTACAGATTGTAATAAAAAATATAAAAAACATTTGATCCAAAGAAACATTACATTCAGAAATCAGTGTGGTTTTGTAAGATAATCTTTTATCATTCTATATAAATACGTAGATTTTGATAATAATTGAATTGATTGTGTTTTCTAATGTGAAAAGGAAAAAATATTGTACCATTAATTTATATTGTCATACGTAAACATATAAATTACTGGTATTGAAAATATATAATGAAGACATTGATGTTTTAATGCAAATTGTAGTTATTATTGTTATATGGTTGTTATTACTGAGAACATTTATTTTGTAGAAATACAATTAATGAATTCAAAGAAATATGACAGCTATAAAGCATAAGAAAGGAAGTATATTTTTTATAAATCAATGCCAAATGTACAAACATGCATATCGGAGTACATAGCATTTACATTTTGCACAATCTTGTGATGATATTGTAAAAAATTAGAAATAATGTTTAATATTCTGGTAAGATTAAATAACGTTGTGAACATCTGTACATAATATTGTTACAAGGCAAAAAGGCTATTTTATTGTTTTTCAAGTTAATTTTCACACAATCCGTTTAAGCAATGTTGGAGCGATATTAGAACAATATTGGGAGAACAACTTTTTTAATTGGATTAATGTTGCTGAGAAATAATTTTAATTTAGTGAAACATTCTAGAAGTTTTAAAATTTTTTAAGTAAATAATTTTTATAAATAATTAATAATTTTAATATATAATTTAATATCGAGAAAATTCGTGATAAATAAAATATTTAAAATTGTTGCTCCATATAGTGCAATATTACCCAACTTAAGGGGATGCCTTATACCGACAATAATTCCCAAATTACCTGCACTCTGAGTATTCGTTTCATGCCACAGTAGTTTAATAAAAGGATCTGAAATTGTAGCTAACAATCGACAACAATACACAGAATGCCCCTCTGCCCTTTTTATAACAAAAGATTGAAGTAAAATATTACGCATTTACAATAAATGTTAGTCAATAGGGTTACGTATAGACACCTAATACGCATTTCCCAATGCGCACAAAATTCATGCACATATGTACAGAAAAGTTATCAGAGGGACTATTCCAACACTACAAAGAATATTTTAATGTATAATACATTGCTATTATGATGCAAATAAAAAAATTAAGCGAAAAATTAGACTGGGAATAAATACAACAGAAATCTACAATTGCATAAGGACGTGAGTAGTTAATACATAGGTATAGCGAGATAAAACAAAATTAATTAACATAAAGATCTGTCTGTCCTCTGTGTGGGTGTCAGTCTATATAGCATTAAGATCACAGACCCCGTCTCTGGATGACTAGGGATCGAGCTCGAGGAGGTGTTTAAGGGTCGCCGTCTTAAATCCGCGCAAAGATGGAAGGTTGCGCAGATTTAGTGGAAGAGAGTTCCAATAGCGCGCACATTGGACCTAGAAAGATCTCATACCAGCTTCCGTGCGCACTCTTGGCACCGAGAGTTCTTGTGCATCACCCCTGCTAGTGCATCTGGACTGGTGTTTACTGAAAAATGCCGTTAAATAACTTGATTCATTGAGTCGAAGGATTTTATACATAAGGATGACGGCAAAATACATCCTCCGTCTGTCAACGCGCAACCAGCCCAGTTGCTTTCTGTAGGGGGTGATGTACTCATCCCTCCTAACACCGTATATGAATCGCACACATGTATTATTAAGTCTCTGTAGTCGTGTTCTCTGCTCGTCGGACGCGTCAAGACACACTACAGCGCAGTAGTCAAGATGGGGTAAGACTAAAGTTTCAACCAGCCTTCCGCGTAAAGTCTCGGTGGTACATGCCCTTATAAACCGCAGGCTATAAAGGGCTTTATTTACTTTTTTAGTTACACTATCGACCTGCGGTTTCCACGTTAATTTACTATCTAATGTAACACCGAGACTCACGATCGTGCTGGAGAAAGGCACGAGCGCTCCTCCCCCCATATCAACGTCCGGCAAACCCATTGTAACCAAATCATTAACATATTTACGAGAACCAAATAAAATTGCTTTAGTCTTGCCAGAGTTGAGACGGAGGGACAAACGCTCGTCCCACTCGAACACCAGTCGTGACGCACCAGACAGGCAAGATACTCCCTCCAGAAGTTTATCTGCAGGTGTTTGAATGTAAATTTGGAGGTCATCAGCATATAGTATGTGCTTGACCGTCCCACGATCAAAGAGGTCTTTAAGGTCATTGATATAGAGCCTGAAGAGTAAAGGCCCGAGGACCGACTCCTGTGGCACACCCAAATTTGTCTCAACCCACGAGGAACAACCATTTCTAGATAATAAGCGTTGAGTACGACCTTGTAAATACGATTTAATCCACAGGAGTGCAGAACTCGAGAACCCGAGATCGCGCAGTTTACTCAACAGTCTCGAAGGAGAGATGGTGTCAAACGCCTTGCTGAAGTCGAAGAGCAACAGCAAGGTGATCATCCTTCTATCAATGCCTATTCGTATGTCGTCAGTCAGCTTAAGCAGGGCTGTCTGAGTACTTTGATGCTGTCTGAACCCTTCTTGTAAAGACTCAAGAATGCCGGTCCTCGAGAGATAGTTGGTGATTTGGGAGTGTGCAATTTTCTCGAGTACCTTGGAGAGGAAGCACAGTAAGGCAATAGGACGAAAGTCAGAAGCTGAAGATGGGGTGGATATCTTTTTTAAGGCCACTAACTGCACCCGTTTCCAAGCACTCGGGAAGACTCCCTGAGCAAAGGAGGAATTAAATAAACGGACTATATAATTCCCCAACACTGGCAGAGACTTCACCACAACACTATGCGGTATGTCATCTACACCCCTCGCCAGAGATGTAAAGTGAGACATGGCGAGAACTACATCTAGAAAAGTAACTGGATTAAATGCAAAACCATCATCAGATGCAGACTGTATCAGGTTTAGTACGCTATCTATGTCCTCCTTAGGCGAGATTGACACCCCCGCAAAGTGTGTATTGAGCTCGTCGGGGGTGAAGCCATGTAGCTCCTCCTTGCTCTTAGGCAAGAGGCCAAGATTACGCATTTCCCTTCAAATATCCTTCCCATGATCAAGAGCGTCAGAAATCTGGTTACTAAGAAAGGACGTACGCTCTTGATCCATGCGCACCTCGACCTCATTGCGCAAGTGAAGAAATTCGTCCAGTAGAGCGGCACTCCCAGTCCTTTTATACCGTCTATGCTTGGCGTTGCGTTTGTTGATGAGTAGCTGAAGCTCAGTGCCAATCCATGGGGCCTTTCCTCTACGAGGAGTTACAGTTTTCAACGGTGCAAGTTCATTTATAGCCTCCAATAGATTGACACTATGGCATTCAAGCGCCCCATTGATGTCAAAGTCAGAATCTAAGGTATTTTGACAAAGCAACGACCAATCACAGCGGCACAAGAACTCACTGAGCTCGACCGAGCTAATATTATTATAAATTCGAAACCTAAAAGTTTCTTTGGGAGGAGATACCAATTGAATATCGATGGTAGCATCAATGATATTGTGCCTGCTGCAAAAGGGTGCTAGACTATTCCCATAGTCGAGTACTGTATCGTTTTCGTCCACAAACACTATGTCAATCCACGTGTGAGATGCGTCGGTATGATGTGTCGAGCCGTGCTGGATGATCTTAACTGAGAGCTCGTCAGCTAAGCGCTGTACGAACTCAGAATCACCAGTCGCCGACAACAGATCGGCATTCAGATCACCCATAATTAGCTTGTAGCTGTAATTAACACTAAGGCCTCTAAACGAACTAAGAACGTCAGGATCACTATTAAAAGCTACTTTGGGTGGGCGGTAAATAACACTCACAAGGATTAGTAGAGTGTTACCCTTTTGCATCTCACAAAATATAAATTCGGGAATGCCTGGCCTACCAGGTCCAGTGCTGTTGGATTTAGCAAGTACTTTGGCCTTATAATCAGTACGTATATAAAGGGCAACACCACCACCATTAACATTTCGATCCTGACGTAATACAGTAAACCCATCGATCTGAATGAGTCGATCATCGACGACTGGGCCAAGCCACGACTCGGTGATCCCGAACAGATGATAGGACGGATTATCGCGAAGAAATTGACGGACTCGCTCAACGTGAACCCTAATAGAATTCATGTTGAGAAAGCCAGCACTCAGTTCCCTCTTTTTCACCTCACTAGCAACTCCCCGCTGGAGTCATGCGGAATTAACAGCCGCGCCACTAGTATTGGGATGGCCGCTCCCCACCTCAACAGGATTTTGAGTAATGGAGCGTCCATGCCCTCTACAGTAGGCATCGGCAATCACCCGCAGGTCCGCAGCGGAGACAAAAGTATGCGCGCGATCACCACCCTTCGTCCTGATCAAGAATCTGCCACCACTATGCCAGACGTATCTGAAGCTAAGAGTAGCCGCTAATTGTTTTAAGCTTAAAAATTCCCTGTATACTTCCGGTTGTAACAATTCGTTGATGAGTGAGAGCGCTTTGCGCGTAAAATGTCAAAAACACGCTTTTTGCTGGCGAGGCGAACCGCACAAGACGGTGATCGCCTCGATCTCGAAACCGCGCCACTTCCAGGCTCCTCTCCCCGCCCGCCGCTCACTTTACGAGGCTGCAGCACGCGGGCACCAACGACTTCCTCCCTCTCAAGAGTAGGGAGGGCAGTGCTGAGTGCTGCAAACGCAACACTTTCAAGATTAACATCTAGACAATCATCATAAACAATACCATTTATTAGCAGTTCACAGCACTCATCACCATCGGTACTTCCCGCGGTACAGTTCTCCCGAAGGGAGAGGCGAGACGGTGCAGATTTGGTTCCGGAGCCTAAAGAGACAGAAACCTGCGACTCGTTATTTACATTATCATATGCGTCATTATTAATTAAATTTCCACTAGATCGTTTTGTTAAAAGCGAGACGTCATCGACCATGGCCGATATCTTGCGCAAAAGGGCGTTAATTTGATCCTTTAATATGGAGTTTTCTTGCAGTAATATGAGCCGATCATTATGCAGGCCCTCTAGCTGGGTTGCCTGCAAGTTCAATTTTCGCTCAAGAGAGGAGACTTGTGCGCAAAGATCACTTACCAGCTGATTCACTGCTGGTGTGTCAGTCGGAAGATTTAAAGCAAGGCTATCGAGTCTCATCTCAATCCGAGACTGAAAATCGGCCAATGTTCTACCAATTAGTTCAAATTGCGCGCCAATCAGATCGACCATGGTCGATGATATATACGTATGTACGGCGCAGATATCGGAGACGCTACTCTTCATGTCGATCCTGGCCGGCGTGGAGGTGTAAACAGGAGAGCTCTCCTGTACATCGGCAACTCGCCGCACATTGGTCGAAGATTTCCCAAGTGCCTGCACGCCGGCAACCCGCCGCATATTGGCCGAAGATGTAAGGGGCGCCTGCACCACGCCAACCCGCTGCGCACCATGCAGTGTGCCTGCACGATCCTCTTTATCCACAAGCACTTCTCCGCGCTCGCTGTTATTAGTGCTGTGGAGTAGAGGGGCAGGCGGCGAGTGTTCGGGTGGGAGCATCGGCTCTCCTCGCGCGCATATGCTGGTTCTCGCGCTTGCTCGTTCTTCAGTCTCTCCCTCTCTCTCTTTTACACGTTCGCTCCCGCTCACGCTGCTCGACTTCGACTTGATCCTCGTACTCGCGTGCACGCTTGTGTTGCTGCTGTGGCGACAATCCAAACAGACAAAGATGTTTTTCCGCGTCTGTTTTGATTTTACTACGGTCATGCACGAGGCATGGCCAGACCTTTTACATTTTGTACAATGTACCAATGCCGTGTTAGTACGCGGCTGTCTGTCGCAGAACACACAAAATTTCTTCTGCTCCCTGTCTAAAGTATTGCCCTCTTGCGGGAATAATTTATTCGTTCAACCGCGACGATGTATAGTGAAGAGCACTTGAGCAGAGCAAGCCGAACGTACGCACTTATATTATAAACGTAAACACACTTTTTATATACAGTGGTGACATGCGCAGAACTGCCAAGAAAAATGTCGCCCAGCCTCGCCACAAGAAAGCCTCCAAAGCACCAACAAGAATTCAGCAAAAGCAATGCAAGCGCAGCCCCCCCAGTTGTGATAACGATGAAGATGATGGCTTGCATAAAGGCGCATGCAAGTTACCTGCAACAAAACGCCCGAAGGCAGGAAGGCAGCAGTACCGAAGCCAAACAGCGAGAGCGAGCAGAAAAGCGTGTGTCTGTTAGACTTACCAGAGAGAGAGGGAGAGGCGCGTACGATGCGCTCCCTAAACAGCATGGTCACCCAGCTCACAATGCAAGAGATAGACAGATAGAAAGGGAAAGGCGTATGACGCACTCCCCAAGCAGTACGGCTGCCTAGCTTTGGGAAGAGAGAAAGAGCGTGAGAAAGAAAACGCGTATCAGGCAAAGGAGTTGAGCAAAACGATTTAATTCCACTTATAAAACCTCTCTTTGTTGTACATGGAATTTTTTCATCCGTTGTTGCCACATGACGGGGTTCTAGTGGCCATAGCACTCTCTCTCAGTTCTCAGTTCGTGTTCAGAATACTCACTTTCCTTCTTTTTTTTGAGCTATAATAATGGCCTACCGTTCTCCTCGTAGCCCGAAACCTCCGACGTTGATAGAGAATCCGGATAAAAGGACCAAATGTTTCGTTGAGCTGTCGCAGGGTACGTAGGTGTCACAAGTTTTCTCGTCTTCTTTGTCCTCGTGTTAGACGCCTCGATGTTCCGAGTTTCAATGCAGACGGTCGGGCAGCAAATGAAGTCATGGTTACGCTCGGCGTTGTCGCGAGGTTCGCGCTCTCTCCATTCCGCTCTCCTACATAGGCTGTCCGCCGTAAGCCACTGCTCGCCTCTTCGTGGGGGAAACTCGAACGACTTTAGTTCGCGATCACAACTTAAATAGTTCCGTTTTCAGGGATGAAGTATTTTTGAAACCATAAGTATGAAATTTTACAGCTGTACCAGCAGCTGATTTTTTGAACAAATCTGTTGTAAATTACGGCTTCTTGTAATATTTAGTATGAATTACGCAACCTTCTTGAAAAGAAGTGTTTTCGAAAAATTCGAGAAGATTTCGAAATTTACAGCTTTACAGGCATAACACGAAGACATAAAAATTGAGAACATTACACGCTGGTAACAGCTAAATTTTTAAATCAAATTGTTGTAAGTGGATTTTATTTGACTTTTCTGGTTTTAGTGAATTTTCCAAAACATTTGATAATTATTTAATTGATAAAATTAAATTATTGTGAAAAATCTTATTTGATTGGTGTTATGCTAAGGTTTCGGAGTTCTATCAATGATTTCTTTAAAATAACTTGTTTAATAGTTTTTATGAATAAGTATTAAAATAATTATTATCGACGATTAAAATGATTGAATAAGTTTTCCATGCAACATATCGACGGTTAGAACAAAGATGGTTGCGTTTCGGTCGAACGCTGAAAAAGGATGCGCTTCGCCCACGCTCGAGGAAAGAGCTGATTCATATGCGCACGAAGAAAGTTGCGTTTCGCCCGCGCTCAAAGAATGGTTCTACTTCGTTTATGCGCTGGAAAAGGTTGTGTTTCACCCGCACTCGAAAAAAATGTTATTACATTGAGAGAAAAACAAAATTGATGTTACCGGAGTTCTGCGGAATGGAGTATCCAGCAAGGCGCACTTTATTACAGGATAAAGTCTAGTATGGTCAGCCGGAGTATTATCACAGTTATAGATAACGTTTTTTTCTTAAGTGCAAGATAACGGGTACTAAAATATAGAAAAATTGCTATTGTTTTGTGATTAAAAAAAATTTTTTTTATGAAGTATTGAGTTTTATAACCCTTTTCGGCATGTTACAACTTCTCTACATATTTTGAGGTTAGAATTAATTTTACGGTTATATTTCGAGAACTGCTCTAGCAACAAAGACCAAATTTTTTTAACATTCCTAGAAGGAATCGACTTTTCGATATGTAAACGTAACGAACAAAAATTTTACGTTTCCTAAAAGAGGATTAACTTTTCGTTATCTTCTGATAGACATACTTGGTACAAATATATTTTTTGAGGTTAGGTTTCCTTGTTAGCTTTTATCTCTAATCTGACCTAGTAAAACGGTTCAAATTTTTGGTATTTCTAGGTGGAATCCACTATTTGGTATTTATAAGTAAGCTGTTTTACATTTTTTGCTGTTAGTATTCATTATTTGCAATTATTTCGATATCGGTTGAAGCTAAAGCAAACAGACCAAATTTTTAGGTTTCCTGAAGGAGAATTCACTTTTCGTTATTTATCGATGGACATACTTTTTAGAATTATTTTTTGAGGTGAGAATTCGTTTTTCGCTTATATCTCGAGAACTACTCTAGCAAAATGAACCAAACTTTTTGGCATTCCTAACGCACTGAAATTATTTTTTTTATATTCTACAAAAAACTACTCCCTTTTCACTCTAATGAAGAGTTAGGTACTCTAGCAGTTACAGCTAGGAATGATCCTATATGGTCTGGGATAGCACAAAACGCGAAACCTTTCCTAAAGTTTTGAACTCGCGAGTCGACGCGACGTGCCGACCGTGTGCTATGCGGTATCCCGGCGCGAGGACGCCATGACAGTTTATGTATAGTAAGTGCCGCGAGAGGCGCCCAATGAGGCACTACTTCAAAGAGAATAGGTCTCATTGGAACAAAATTCAAAAATGCACATTGTATGTGGACAAACAAAAAATGAAAATGAATTAATTCCATTTATATTTTTGTGCAAGTAATAGTGTTGATAGTTATAGCCTTTTAGTTATTGGCATAAATGGGTAATAACTAGCAATTTTTTACTTGACGCAGTTTTGTTCTTAAGAAATAACACATGTACTGCCAACTCCAAATTATTTTAAATATATCATTTATAAAAAAATCAAACCAACCACAAATTACAAAGCATAATATAAGAGAAATAATGATTCGAACTAATAAAAAGCATGCAGAAATTTGAGATCCATTCTAGTTATTATATGTACAAAAAATACTTGTACAGAATGGTAAAAATTTCAGAATTTTAGCTTTTTCAGTAAATGTAAAATGCAAAATGTGTAGGATTTGTCTTTCTGTACTGACATAACGCTGGCAGTACATGACATATATCCACTACTAACTATAATGTGGCAAGAAAATGATTCAGTAACTAAGTAAAAGAATGCAAATATAATAAATTTATTCTACGTGTTTTTTGTACAAGATGTACTTGTATATAAGATCTCAATATAATGTGCCAAAATAAAGAAAAATTATGGTGCAGTAACTTTTGTAGTTACCATTTTTAGACACGGAAGGGTTAAATGTAAAAGTTGTAGAGCATAAAAAACATTACTTTTCTCTCATATAACCTTTTTTATAGGTGCAGTTCCTTTCAAGATAACAACCAAATAGTTGATAATAACGAAAAAGTTAATTCCTTCTAGAACTACCTAAAACTTGAACCATTTTACTATGACAGTTTTTGGGATAAAAGCTAACAAGGAAATCTAACCTCAAAAAATACAGTTGTAGTAAGTATGTCTATCAGAAGTTAACGAAAAGTGAATGCTCTTTTAAGAAACGTTGAATTTTTGTTCGTTACGATCTAGATTCATCACGTTCCGATATAAAAGCGAAAAGCGAATTCTAACATAAAAAATGATATTCTTAAGAAGTTTACATATACATATCGAAAAGTCGATTCCTTCTAGGAATGTCAAAAAATTTGGTCTTTTTTGCTAAAGCGGTTCTCAAAAAATAAACGAAACATGAATTCTAACCTCAAAATATGCAGATAAATGATAGTATATGTATTGCATTAATGCAGTACTATGCCGAAAAAGGTTAGAAAACTCAATAATTCATAAAATATATTTTTATTTAATTACAGAACAAAAACAATTTGATCTATATCTTAAAACACGTTATCTTGAGCTTATGAAAAAACGTTATCCATAACTGTGATAATACTCCGGCTGACTGTACTAGACTTTGTCCGGTGATAAAGTGCACCTTATTGGATACTCCATTCCGGAGCACTCTGGTACAGGGTACTGGAGGTTCAGGTAACATCAACTTTGTTTTTGATTGCGGCAAAACGCAACATTTTCCAGCGCGTAAACGAATCAGCACCATTCTTCAAACGCGGGTGAAACGCAACCTTTCTTCGAGTGTATACAAATCAACAGCTCTCTTCGAGCGCGGGTGAAACGCAACCTTTCTTCAAGCGTGGGCGAAGCGCAACATTCTTCGACCCAACATCGATATGAAATAAATAAGCTATCCAGAATTTTTCGAAAAGCAAGCAAGAATCATTTTTCGGTGTAAGCTAGCTCAGTTAGCTGTTCAATTGTCCCTGTCCCTCCGCGCTCGGTGCAAGCGTACACGCGACGTACCTTTTCACATTTTGCCGCCGCTTCTGCCGGCCGCTGATTGGCTCATCTTACAAACTTTCAACAATTAATAACTCGTAAACTACTTGTCGGATCAAAAAACGAGAAAGATAGAGAAAGAAGTTTTTATTAAATCAAAATGATTCTACTTTTTTTATCCATCTTTTCAACTGACGAGGATAGATAAGTGCGCTGCTGATTCATCGACATCATCATTGCGTTCTAGCTATCCATAGTCGTGTAAATCATGCCAATACGCGTTTATTCGCGGGACTGTGCGCCGTTGAATTGCCAGTCATAACCGCGTATCCTCTCCGACCTGATCCGACTGAGCTCTAGTGCGAGCGAATTCATGTCAGTGAATCTTTAATATCTGCTCCAGTGCGGAGCTTCTCGCACTTAGCAGATTTATCGATCGCACCAGTTCAACGACGATGCCGCTTAGTTGGTTATTTTGTGCTTGGATCCTGTTGATCTGGTCGGACAGAACCACGTTTCTGGTTAATACAGCTTCATATGCCTATTCGCATTGACCCCACTGTTTATTTAGCGAGAAATAATTACAGTGACGTTCCCTCGGTGACGGTTGCATAGAGTCTGAATGTGATGATGGCTGTAGCTAGGCCCCACCACCACTTTCCCCCACTCACTACAACTACATATTTTGCAAGTTTGCAAAATTCAGCATAGCAACAGTTACTACTACCATTATTATGATGGCTGTAGATAAATCCCACCATCATTTTCCCAAGTTTGCATCGACAGTTATTACTATCATTATTATGATGTCTGTAACTAGGCCGTACCACCACCTTCCCCCACCAACTACAATCATATAAGTAGTTATAGTGGCACTATGGGGCGTCACAACAAACTTGACCTTGAGACAGGGTCATCAACCTCTGACGAGGACAGGTTTGTTGTGACGGGCCATAGTGCCACGCACACACACGCACACACACACACACACACACACACACACACACACACACACACACACA
>UELU01008216.1:0-19273 GCA_900490025.1 Megastigmus dorsalis
TAAATCTGGTACACTATCTTTATAATTTCCAAATGTCATATATTCCGTTTTCGATATATTTAAGGAAAGTCTGTTAGAAGTCAGCCAATTATTCACATATTTTAGATAAATATTCATATTATCTTGTGCTACCATCCATGTATCTCCAGTGGATATGATTGCGGTATCATCCGCATATGACACAATCACACCCTTAGATAAGTTATTTCAGAGATCATTTATGTAAAGTATAAATAGCAAAGGGCCTAAGATAGTTCCTTGGGGAACACCAATCGTTACGTTACATGAATCACTCAAAACATTATTCAACTTTATCCTTTGTTGTCTACCAGATAGATAACTTATTAATAAATCATGTGCCTTTCTTCTTATTTCGTAATTATGTAACTTGTTTAACAATAATTGATAATCAACTGTGTCGAACGCTTTTGCTAAATCTAGGAAAGTTATTATCAAAGGCTTTCTTTTGTCTAATTGATTGTAAATTATATTAGTTATATAGTTTAAAGCATCTGTTGTCCCTCTACCCTTGACAAAACCAAATTGTTGTTGATTTATTAATTTATTTTTTTCTATAAAATCAAAAATTCTGACGTGTATAATTTTTTCTAATATTTTGGCAATGTTAGATATCAAGGATATAGGCCTATAATTAGATGCTGTATGTTTATCGGAAGATTTATGTATTGGCACTACATCAGCCTTTTTAGTTCATCTGGCCAAACGGCTTGTTCTATACATAAGTTAAAAAGATATACCAGAGGTTCCGTAATATAATCAGATAATATTTTCAATACTCTCATATTTATGTTATCAACTCCACCCGATTTATTTTTCATATTATCAATTATTCGTTTCACTTCTATAGTAGGTTTAATAAATATTGAATTAACATTCATGTTAGGAAATGTTAAATCAGTGTTACTATATTTATCCAAGATTTTGTGATAATTTTTGTATTCAATTTTAAGTGATTCATTATCCTTATCTTGTCTCCATAACTTATATAAAAATTCTTTTGTGTTACATGATATCATAATACCTTTTGTAATCCAAGTTTTTCTAGGCTTAGAAAATTTATTGATTTTCTTTTTATTTGTAACTTGAGCTATATTTACGCATATCTGTATTTCATTTATGAGAAATTCAATTCCCTCGTTTGCTTCTTTCTCCATTTTTAGTAAATTCCAATTCTTAGTACTTGATATAATTTTTAATTTTTCAAAATTTACATACGTAAAATTTTCATTATTTTTACTTTGCGAGAGTGTGTTATTAAAATTGACAAGTAATGCATAATGATCAGTAATTGATTTTATTAGCTTAAACGGTTTGATATTAATTATATTTGTTTTAATGTAAAAATTGTCTATACATGTTCCCTCATTATTACTATTAGATGGCCTCGTTATGTCAGTAAAACATGGTGTATATCCATTTTCCATAAAATCATTTAAGAATTCCACACTGAGATTGTTTAGAGAGAGATTGTAATATTAAAGAATAATTTGAATAATTGTAATTCACTTATGAATATAAGATGTGATTTATTTTTTACATTAAATAAAAAATATAGTTTTTTTTTAATCCAAGGATACTTTTTCTCGGGGTAAGGCAGGTGGAATCTATATTATTTCGAGACTTAACGATATGCAACCTCATGAAGTTATTTTTATTTATGCAAATACGAGATTATCCATCAAATTCATAAAAGTATGATAGAAGAAGCCAGAATCAACTTCGAGTCGAAAAGGCTGATGCAGCCATTAAAAGCTCATAAATTACACGGCAATCGACGAGCGCGCGCACATTCGAATAAGACACTCGCAATTCGCGCACTCCATACACTCGCCCGTAAACACGACATTCGCGGCGATAATATTCCATTTATAATCTGCGCGCAATTCAATGTACATATATTCATAATCGACAAGCTTCGCGCTTGGACGTATCATTTTTAGCGCTGCATTTATATACCGTTTCCCTGAATCATCGGCTAACGAGAGACCGAAAGCACCCCATCCCAAATACACATATATATAGCTATATACACACGCGATAAAGAAGTAGTCGGCCGTGATGGTAATATATATATATATATATATGTATACATATATAGATACAAAGTGTTGCCCTTCACCGATGTTAACTCGTAATTGTACAAATGGATTTTGAATTGCCCGGGCCGAAATGTTGGCCACGGGACTTATAAGCGTTCCTCCTCTCATTATACTTGCTAAAGCGAGAGCCGAGGACACAGATAAGACGACGAATAAGTTTTGTATATAACCACCGGCTTGGCTCTTTCTCGATATGAGCTATTTGACAACTCGAGGTACGCGCAATACCCGTGTGAGTCTTCGCTTTATATATAATAGAATAATTTACTTGATTCACGTTTCTCGGCAACAATACAATAAGGCCTTAAATTATAAATGTAATAAGAATCAAATTCTATACTGTAAAATAAAATATTCAATCACTTTCCAATATTCAGTCGTGAATCTCTGTGTGTGCGTCTTTTTGACGCACCATATGCTGTATGAATCATTGTTCCAACTGTTTATACACGTGTGGCTATATAAATAGATTATGCCATCAGCTGACTGGTTTTCTATTCTACGCAATGAGTTTCCAGGGATTATTATAATCGCCAAGGACACGATCGCTTATCCTTTTACCGCAATTAATGCAGAAAAAGTCTTACGGGGCGAAAGAAATATCGATACTTTATTGAAATCGCTCGCGCGCGTGTATTTATCAGCCGAGTGTTTTTATCTCGAGATATATCGACTTGAACAACTTTATAAAGCGCTGTCTTTTTTTCTCTGCATGTCCGACGTTATTATTGATTCCAGCGCGTGACTCCACAAGACATCATAAATAAATGTTAATGTACTTCGCGCGCAGTGTATAAAAGCTCCTCGCGAATGCGCTTCGCTGAGAATAAGCGCAATGACAATGTTTCAGTAACACAACGGATCACCGAGTCGCTTTTTACTTTTACCAGGAAAAAATAGTTTATATATCGAGAAAAGAAGGCCGCGCATGCTCACGAGGCTAAATGTAAAACTTTTCAAAGAAAAGTGAGTGCGTATTACGCGTCATTAACTCGCAATTGTCTGGGAAAGACTGGGGGAAACTAATTTCTGTCCGCGCGTTCCTTGCGCATATAAATAAAAAAAATAAAGAGAACTCCCCGCCTAAGTAGCGATTATCAAGTCCCGAGAGCTTCGTCTCTTTGCCGGGCGTGGAAAGCCTCGTGTCCAAGGGAGAGACGAGTTCGTCGAGATTCGTATCGCGCGACGTTGGCAGACACACTTTACACGCGGCGGCAGTGCCCCCGTCGGATAATAAGGATATTTTGCATACATTATCGACTAATGGAGGCCGCGCCGACACTTTTAGTTGCGCTCTTTTGTCGGACGCTATTATCGCTAGGGGTTCGCCGCGGCGCACTTGGAATGCGGTGAAACGCCGGGGACAAAGAGAAAAGATGTGAAAAATGTTAAAATTGTGCTGGAAAGGGAAAGATGATTGAGGGAGTGACGCGCGGTGGGATTGCGATGAAGGCTCAACTGTCTTGGGCTTATAATGTGATTACTTACTTTCTGGGAAAGGAGGGACTGTACGTCTTAATAACTGATATTCCTGGTTTTCAGAAACGGAGGGAGTATGTCATTTACGGGCGGTAAACAATGCGATGAACTTCCGATTTAATGATTTCTGGAAATTGTACGATGAGCGGAACGTGAGCGTGGACTGCAATTATAAAAACATATTTATTATATTCCAGCAAGCGAAAATTTACAATTTTTGTAGGAATTAAATCATTGTTGTTTATATAGTTGGGAAAAAGTAACTGTGGACAATATCCATAAATAACAAAATTCTAATATATTTTTATCCTAGAAAATTTATATCTTCTAAAACTTATGTTTGCGTTATAAATCATTCAAAATTTTACAGTTCAACTCTTACCGAATTGCAGTAAGTGTATATGGTAGTTTTATGAAAGCTATGAAATTTTTCAAAAATATAATTTTTCTAGTGTCTTAAGTACCCAATTACCGAAGAAAAAATTTTAAACGGCATTAAAATAGACATTTATATTGACAGTGTTTTGATATGCGACAAAAGGAGGATGACTAAGTAGTATATAGAAGCCATTTCAAAATCATGGATATAATTATGTATGTTTATATATACCAATGCAGATTTGCTTATTTCAGTTCACACTGAGAAAATTATGCAGTTTGCATTAAATAATTGCAAAAATGTAAATTCTTTACGCATATTCTCAATTTTTCTCTATGTATATCTTTGTATTGATCAGTACTCAACCTCTTTAACAAATCCGGTTTGATGCTACGATAAGAGCACAAAGTCAGGTGTTTCGTGCATCTAGCTGAAATTCCCTAGAATCATTAATTGATTTTCTTTCTTTCCCTCATTCCTATACGTATATACAGCATAACGAGTCCCATTCTTTTCTTTATAACGATTCTGAAAAAAAGTTTTAATATTTATTTTACGGGCGGAAAAATAATTTACGATTATTGTCCATATTATTGCGCGTCAATTGCGTCTTTTGCATCTTTTCGCCTTTAATATTCGTATATATGCATGGAAAACACAATAAATAAACAGCTCTGGAGATGATGTTGCGTAACGAAGTGATTATGGTTTAGTGATTAACGACCGTGTCATAAATTTATTAACCGACTCGATTAATGGAAAAGCGCCGCTCTAAGTGTTTTAAATCGATGTGCGAGTAAACCATTACAGCTTAGCGAAATATTCTTTGTGAATTCCTGGGGATTTTTAGCTCGTTAATGAGCGGCATTCCAATCGGTAAACTCAAATGTAAATCAATAATTCAAGAATAAAGAATATTTAATGTCTTACTTATCTGAAGTTAATGTTATAGATACGTATCCAACATTTTCAACTATTATCTTTATATATACGCTCAATTAGTAACTTATTAGATCTTATACGTTCATACTACTGTAACTAATGCGATTTTATCAAGTTAATATACCTACATAATAACAGTTCATTTAAAAAGAATAATTAATAATTATTATTTCCGTAACTTCAAATCACGATCGTGAAATATTCCATTCTAAATATCGCGGAAAAAAATTCAGACAAAAAAAATAATTACCAACAGTTGCCAAGTGCCATTCTTCAATCACGGTGCCATAAAAAAAGTGCGCGTTACACTCGGGCTACCTCTTTTATAGACCGGCAGAAAAGGCCTTCGCGAAAAATTGTTTCATCTCCGCGTCCGGCGACAATTTCTTGCTCTCTTAAAGAGTCGCGTTCGCATAGGAGCAGCACTTCCTAAAGCGTAAGGACACGACGAGCACTTCGCCGAAGCGAATTTATCGCCCCGCACTTTTATATATACATATACCTACACCGCCTCGAAGATCCTCTTATGCGTTATACATTACTCGGGGCGGAGACCAGCTAACGCCGCTCTTCTCACTTTTATGACTGTAAATGCGCGCATCTCCCGAAATCGCGCGCGCATATAAGAAGAAGACGAGAGGGTATAGAGACGAGGACTTTTCTCTCCTTTACGACTGCTTTGCATTTTTTGCCTTTTAAATAAATATTTCAGCGTAAACTCGAGAAAGATGCGAATTATCCCCCTTATAAAAATACCCCACATTTTCACTAAATCACTTGGCGAGGCTATAAAATCGCAATTAAAAATGTTTTTAAATTGTCATTTTATGCGCTCGAAATTCAAACTCTAAACATTAATGGGGTACGACGAATGTTATTGTCGGAATTATGCTTTTTAGATTACATTCCATGCTCGTCTGACTTTGTATTTTCACTTTTCGATTGACCATAACCGATAAACAGTTTTAAGCTTTGACATATTACTTGTACCAGTAAAGTTTCTATAGTATCCAAATAACAGTATTAAAATTAAAACACTTGTACTTATTAGATCTAGATAGTTGAAAATCGGAAAACGAAAAAATATCGTTTGGGCTCAGACTCCAATTTCTAAATTCCATCATTTTCATATTTCAAGTCTGAAGCCGCAACGCTCCTCGAGTGTTCGCGCTCAGTTTACAAATCATTAATCTGTATTTCGTGAGCAAAGTATATGCATATATATGTGTTATAAGGAGCTGGGCGATAGACTTTCTAAGCGTCAAGTGCAATAGGAACCGGCTTCTTGGGCTGTACCCACCGCGTAACGGCGAGCCACTCGAGAAGATTTCAAGAGCCCACCGAAAAGCCCCACATAGCCGAAGAAAAATGATAATGCTGCCGGTCTTTATATAGCAGTAGTATATACGCGCGACATATAATAGAAGAAACGAGCACAAGAGGAAGCTTTGTGTGTGCAGGAAAAGAGAGAGAGAGAGAGAGAGAGAGAGAGAGAAAGAGCGAGAGGGGATCAGTCTCTCGACTTTTTAACATTCCAGCGAGTAATGAAGCTGTATATATATCGCTGCCTCTCTCGCGCTTTACGACGCCTTAGGCCAGATGCAACGCGCGCACAGTCCAATGGTTATGTCGAGCTGTTACGCATGCGAGTCGAGGACTGTCGACGGCCACGTTATTGATGCGCGCGTTACATTTACACACTGAATAATGTCTCGCCATTTTTCGCGACCCGTATATATATACAAAGCTGGCGTGTACTTTTATTCCAGCGTTTAATTGCTTTTCGTATACGGCCGATCGAAGAAGAACACCTACTTTTCTTTCAGGATCAGGGTATATCGTTCAGGCGTGTTTTAGGAATATATATAATTGTTATATACTGGTCCGCTTGAAGTTTGAAAAATAAAATGTCGTGGAATATTTTCAGATTACACGCTACCATAATTTCGTTGTTAACTTGAACGACTTGTACGTTAAACTTTTTAATGCTTTTAATTACATGCGCCGAAAGAGAAAAACATGCTTGCTCATTTCTGGTACCTTTTTCGGCAAAGTAAAAGTCCGAGATATCCACGCGCTTGATTCTATAAAACGAAATTTTACACGTTTTTAAAAATGCGCTTTCGTTAAGAGGCCGACAAGTAATTTATTTAACAAATCTTCCGCGAGTTTTTTTGAAATTAAAAATACGTTTACTCCACTATAATTGTACCCTTTGCCCACATAAAAGTACTTAAACACGCCGATAACCATAACTTCCACTTTTTTTTACTAATAAACCATCTTCCTCATTCCTCACATGATAAAAATACTAGATCAATCAGCTCTTAAAATCAATCGTTTCAAAACTCATTCCTTTTTCAAAACGATTTCCATTCGCTCTTCAATCAAGATCGCACTCGCGCAAAAACTTAACGATCGGTGCAATGCGCGCGGTCTGAACAAAAAAAAAACCGTAACCGCCACTAAGAAGACATCTCGTCGCTGGCGTAAAGCGAAGTATATTCAATCGGATATTTATTAGACATAATGAGAAAGGCCGCCGTGTAATCGGAGGAGCAATTTTCAGTTGCGTTACGGTGTGGTGGCGCGCGGCAGATCGGGTGAAAGAAGATGTCCGGCAATACGTGTACGCCGTAAAAATCGGCAGCAGCGCAACGCGAGCACGGAGGGCCTTTCAATTACGAGGCTATTACGGCCACCGCGGCTAAACGCTCTTAATTCCCCCCAGCTTGACGTACACGATTTTTTACTTCGAAACTTTCGAAAGAGCGAGAGAGAGAGAGAGAGTAGAGAAAAAAGAAGCTTCAAAGGGAATCTCCGGCGTCCATTTGAGCAAACACAAAAATCTTGGTTCCGCGCCGCCTATCTTTATTCTTTATGACAGCCTTGTACAAACTTGTCCCGTATCGTAATAAAAAGACGAATTTTTCACGATAAAGAATTCGCTTGTGTCGCCATGTTCTTTGTCGCACACCGAGGCTCGCACGGTCGTTACCAGTTTCCTCTGAGTCGAATTTATTGAAGGAAGCGCGCGATTTAAATAAAGTTAAGGACGGCAAATTGGGCGACGGTTTTATTAAAGGAAAACTTGTATTAAAGCGACAGCTGCTGAAGTATGGAGGCGCGCGCTTATTTTAATTTTTGGCGATACCGAGCGTTTCCAAGGAGAGGAGATCAAGACACGGCTTTCTACTTTATTTGTAATTTTCATTTTTGGTAGTAAGCGAGTGGCTTTCGAAAGAAGGGAAGTACGCGTCTCGTGCTCACTTACTGTATTACCATAAATGCACTCACTCAAAGTTAATTTGTGAATGTTAATCGTAGAATCAATACAGAAGTTAAATTTTGAAGTAAAGTGCAGGTTCATCGAAAAAGTACTCAATTGTCCATCAATAAAACTTCACACATCCATTTTCTGTTAAGTGGGTATACAAATCTTGGTAGTAACGACAGCAGTTGCTTTAGAATTGGTCGGTAAAGGCTTACTCAGACAGGTCAAGCATTACTATTTATTACTTTTTAAAGAACCAATAACACTTTTCCACGCGTGTGCACGACGACACACGAGTGTTTAACCTCAAAGTGGCTTCGCTACACCGACGACGAGAGTATGTGCAGAGCTGGAGTGTAAAAAGTATAACTCGCCGCGTGTAGTGCAGGCATTCGATGGTCTGCGGCTCTCGCGTGTGGTTTCGTCGAGAGAAATATCTTTTTGAAATTTTGTCAGCAAAAAGCACGCGCTCTTTCAGCAAAGTGCATTAGCCGCTCGCATTTGCCCGCGTCATTTTAGCGAGCCACGGTAACCTGAGTAAACAAGTACTCGCGGCGGCGGCGTTCACGGATCCAGTCTGTGCTGCTTCTTCGTCGACGAAAGAAAAATAGAGGAAAAGCGCCACCACCGGACCAGAAATAAACAAGCAGTGCTGCTCCTGCTGATCGCTTCCTTTTTTTTTTTCTTCTTCTCTCTGGCTTGAACCTCTCGAAGACGCCGAGGATCGCGTCGAGTGGAGCTGTGCTCGCAGTGGCATAAATATAATTTGACAATTCGAATCGCTTGGGCGCGAGAGTCGAGTGTCGCAGCAGCAGCAGTAGCAACAGCAGCTCTTCTCTCGAAGCACTGAAATTGCGAGTACAATAATCGCCTCGTGACTCTCGAGGGTTGTTGTTTCTGCATCTCTTCTTCCTCGGCCCTTACTTTACTTTTTATGCTACGATGCTTGCTCTCTCTCTCTCTCTCTCTCTCTCTCTCTCTCTCTCTCTCTCTCTCGCTCTCTCGCTCTCTCGCTTCCTCTCTGTCTGTGTCGTCTGATATGAAAACAGACGTTGGAAATCGCGACGAGTGCAGGACGTGTGTTTGTCCAATGCTGCAGTTGGTTAACGAATTTGACAAAGAATAATATTGCTTCTTGGAGCTTGCGTACTTTGTTTGAAAGAACCAAGGTGTTATTTTGTAGACGGAGCGTTATTTTCCACGAAGATTCTTGTTTATCTTCGATTAATCTTGATAAAAATGACAAATCTACAATTTCTCGTAAAGAATCCATTCGTATCAAATTTTTCCCTCAACTTTGAAGAAGCCTCTCGAAATAAGGCCCAGTTATCAAATTTGAGCAAAGCGCGTATAGAGTACAGCCGAAAAATTCGAGCGAACGACTTTATCGCAAGAATTCCCTCGCCGATCAGAATTCGTACGAGCCTTCGCTGGTCGTCGTCTTCGAAAGAGAGAATCTGGAGAGAGAGAGAGAGAGAGAGAAGGCGTTAATACAACGAAGCTGCAGCCAAAGTGGTAGCGGTGCGACATCACCGTGGTAGGTATATGCTCGATTTGTTAGTGGGGATAAGAGAGGCGGATAGCAGGAGCAGCAGCAGTAGCAGCAACGGCAGCAGCGTCTCGGTCCCGTACAAGGCGGCCCTATACAGTGACTTCATTATAATGAGTGTATATAAGTGTGCACACGCTGGAGTATATAAGTGTGTGTAGCACGCGGGATATGCGCTGCGCCGCAGCTGCAGCACGCTTAGCTCTGAACGTTTTTTTTTTTTTTTTTTTTTCGGGTAGAGATATGCGTGGTCGTTGATCCCTAGGAATTTTTTTCACGTCACGGAGAGAACTTTCGGCTCCGAGAACAAATTGCTGCGCTTCTTCGGGGGTACACAGCAAGAAGCTTCGTGGATTTTCCCGTTTTTCCTCCCGCGCGCTCGCGCGACTGGAATGTAGCGAAGATAAGAGGCATTGTAAGGATTGTGTAGCTGCTGCGACCTGTTTCGATAGGAGTATACGGCTTATAAATGGCTTGCGCTTTTAGGCTTCGATGTTTAATACAATGTTGGATACTTTACAAGACAAATGTATACTGGATGGCTTTTAATGCTTCTGTGCTCGAACTAGAAAGTCAATGATCTTTTAAGGCTCGAAAATAATTAGGTTAAAGATTTGTATTACTCGGTAGGGTCAGATAGAAAATGTTTCTATCAAATTTATTTTAAATAGCGACAATCTATCGTTGATCTATCTGTTGATAGAATTTATCTGTTTCTTTAGATAAAATGTTAATATTGTCCTATTTTCAAAAATAATATCTATAATTTTAAATGTTAGTTGGCGAGATGAAACATTCTTTGGAATCAAAAACAAAACTAAATGTAAAATTAGAATTTCCAGAAGCAGAATATTGATTAAATTAAAAACAAAATTGATTCAATCCTAAACTGAACATCAAATTCATTTTGCCATTATCAGCAGTAAAACGCGAAAGCGAGACAGAAGTAAGAAACGAGCAAAAACAGCCGGCAGCCCAACCTTTTACAACCATGCCCTTATCCTTACTCAGCACGCACCGCGCGCGCACAGCTGCAGCGGCGGCAGAAAAATGTCCGTTTGTCGGCTCTGTCTCTCTCTCTCTCTCTCTCTCTCTCTTTCTCTCGCTTCGTGAAACTCGCGCGCGCTCCAGGTCACGAGGGCTAGATAAAGTAACTCGCACGTACATGTATATACGTATATAATGCAGCGAGAGCCGCTCCTGCCAGCGCATATAATTAAGATCTGACTTGTCAGCCTCCCGAGAAGCTGCTGCTGCTCCTCGTATTCCTCTTTTCTCTCTCTCACACTCACATACATGCGCATATCCTCTCTCTCTCTTTCTCTCTCTATCTCCTAAAGGTTATTTTACGCGCGCGCCGAGCATAACGAGCAGCAAATCAATCATAATGCCCGACTGCAAGCAGGCTGCAACAGCAGCAACAGCAGCAGCAAGAGCAGCGTATCTCTTTCGGGAGACGCTGAGAGAAGGACTAATCGCTCGGGTGTGCGACCTTCATCGCGATGCGACGATAGCGAGTTGTTGTCGGATCCGCCTGCGGTAACATTCGTCAACTCGAGCCGCTTCTTGGATCGACCGCTTTTGAAATGCTCCGCGTCCCGGGTTCTGCCTGCTCGATTTTCCCAGTGCGGCTATACGTACACCCGCGATGAAAATATCAGACGGTGGACTATTTATGCGAATCGATCCGTGTATAACGAGTTTTTTGATTGAAATTTAACATATTGGAAGCATAGACTTTAACGTAGTATATATATTAGCGAAATCTAGGAATTTTTGCTTGTAAAATTTGAGCCTCGAGTCATTAGCGAACGGCCGCAGGAGTGATTTATTCAACTATAGCTCCCATTACATTTTCTTAATCTCCCGTATGGATTATTGCACCAGCTGCAGCGCATATACAAATGGTTTTTATCGACCGCTTCCATTTGATACCGATCAATCACTTTTTTCATTAGCCTCTGTTTAAACAAATTAATGGATCCCCTTGAAAAAGCTTATCATTAGCATTTCTCTGAATCAACAGAGATCCGCAATCAATAACCGATTCCCACCATCGAACTACACTCGCTGCACGCTCTCATGATTTGTCTACCGGTCGCGGGGCAGCAGCTACCACAAAGCAACGATCGCGCTTGGATATACAGACAATTAATGCGTATATAACGCAGCTAAATCGATTATCCAATATAGTTGGTTAAACGATGGAATATCGCAAGTCCTAAAGTAAAGCCGATAATGATTAATCGGTTGCATAGCGCATGGAGAAATCGGTTTTAGCGGCAATTACGAAAAACTAGAGCGTATAATATAGCTGCCACCGAAAAATGCGCCGCGTCTCGACCGATATATATATATATCCAAGGGCTCTCGTATTCGTGGCTGCCTCTCTCTGGCGCGCGCCCGCCTTTTTTGTCAAACCGTTAATTGCCGCCTCGCCGCCTCACTAGCGTGCACGGCTCATTTGCATAGACGTCCCATACACCGCACCGCCAAACTCGTTCGCTCGCGCCAGCTCCTTTCAATCTTAATGATTCCCCGGGAAAATTGTTGTTTATCGCACTGACAGCTTCGTTCCTGGCCAAGCGCATTCTTTTGTACGCATATGCTATAACATGTGTGCATGTGTGTGTGTGTGTGTGTGTGTGTGTGTGCATGTGTGTGCAGGCGAGCTTATCGCGCGCGGAAATCCGCAGCGCCGCGCCATTACCTTGGAAATGTCGCGCGGCCAGTTCGCTGTATTATATAGGCTCTCTTTCTCTCTCTCTCTCTCTCTCTCTCTCTCTCTCTCTCTCTTTCACTTGACGAGCTGCTACCTAAGAGGAACGAGGGGTTGATCCTTTGTGGAAAAAGTATTTCAGGACAATTGCGCGTGCAACTTTGCTTTGTGTCCTCGGTGTGTATTATTCATGGTGCAAGCGAGGAATTTGCGTTGTGGAGGCGGCGATCGAGACGTATAAATACAATACGAACGTTTTAAATGTACCGAAAGATGACAGATTTAAATTTTAGGAAGTAATGTGATAAAATCAAGCAGCTCAAAAGTATTATTTTACTATAGTGAAATATTATGCGCAATTTTATTATTAACATTTTCAAGCATTATTACTGGTTTTCCACGCGTATAGGCATATCTACAGACTATTCTCAATTCTTTTCTCTCTCGCGGTGCAATTCTCCAGTGACTTTCGCATCGTATATATACACACAGGCAGAGCAGTATAATCCAGCAAGAATTCTCATTCGAAGGAACGAACAGAGAGAACGAGAGGGAAAAAGGAAGGCACTAAACGCATAACGCTGGAGCTAATGGTCGGCGCGCGTTTTTCGAAATAACGCTTTAAATTTGAATTCAACGGCTTGTAAAACCTCTTCACTTTAGTTGCAGCGTCTCCGGGCATAACTGTGCGCGCGAGCGAGAAAGAGCAAGAGAGAGAGAGAGAGAGAGAGAGAGACAGAGAGATTCCAACGACAACGAGAGCAGAAAGAAGAGAAGGTGGAGAGACTCCCTCTTCCTTTTTTTTTGCCCTTATCTCTCGTTTTGCGCGTATCTGCCTCTTGCGCGCCACACACTCGTGCGCACACACACACATAAACGCGCACACGCACGCATCGCGTTCTCTAATTTGCATAAAGATTCTCTTGCCACGTTCTAAACTTGGTCGGCCGACGTGTCGCGCGCGCGAATTCAGTGCTGATGCTGCGCGAGATTACGTATATATATATATATATGCTTACACGTGACTGAGAGGATCGAACGCGTTGGTATAAGGAATCTATAATAGGTGGACGATTAGAGTGATGAGCGCTGCTGGCGTTGATAAGATGCTAAGCATTGAATTTGCACTGCTTTCTTTTGGGGGACGGGAGCAACTGGTGCGCGTTTTCCTTTTACGAGGAAAATTTGTAGCGCGAAATGTCAGCAGGAAATCACTTTTTTTAATTGTCGCTTGTAAGCTTATTTTTGCTTGAAAAAATGTTTCGCTCATTTTTCGCGACGAGAGGGAAATTAGCTGTGCGGTTATATAGAGCTTGGATTATTTATTACTTCTGGTCCGAGTAGTGTATCTGTTTGCAGTATTCAAATCGAGCACTGCGGAGATGGAAATAGAAATTAAAGTTTAATTTATATCAATTAAGTGCAAATGGGTTCTTTTTACGGCTATATGTTTTCACAAGAGATTTAAAAAGAGTAAAAAAGATGTGATACAAAATCAACACGGTACAGCGGTTAAAATCAATTTTTAAAATTTAAAGTATAACCCATAGATCAGTAATATTATCCGACCGATTAATAAAACGAAAAATTGCGCACGCTTTCCACATAATAACATTTTGCCAAAGTATACACGATCGTAAAACTTTAATAATCTTATAAATTAACGTGTAAAAGTAGATTAATGAGCGCGAAAAATCGTCTCGCGGTGCTGATCAAACGCTCACCAGCCAAATTGTGGCAAAGCCACGAGACTCGCGTGTGCGATGATAATAATTACGCAAACGTCATAAATATAAGCTTTGCGCATGAGAATATTCTCGTCTGTCTGTCCGCGTCTATTTGGCTGCTCGAAAACATCGAGTCGCGCGCCTTCCATAAACGCGGGGACAAACGATTATTAAAATCTTTCATCGCGGATAATATCCACGAGATAACTCTTCGATTGTAAATATAATCGCCGCGGCTCGTCTCATTATATCCCGCGACTCTACCGTCGACTTTATAACGTGCTAATTAAACGGGGAATTGAATAAGCCGCAATCGCTCGCGCGACGATTCTTCTTTCGAGAAGTGAAAATAATACAAACTCGGCGTAGGTGCGAGCGATGGGAAAATTTCCCTAAACTATTAAAGCTAGCGGTTGTTGTAAAATTTCGCTTCATTTCCCTATTCCGCTAATTATTTTTAATTAAATCTTGTGGGTATATCATTCTAAGAACACTGTAGCCATTGATCGTCCAACCGTTTATCCCAACTAATCAGGTATAATTGATAAACAGCATTTAATTATTCGAGCAATCACAATTACTATTGCATATCAATCAATCCAAACGGTAGACACGGCGAAATAAAACTATAATACATATGACGACGAAAGGAGACCATCACGAGGAGAGACGGAGAGATGAGAGACGCGCGGCGCGCGGAGTCGGCGGACAATTTTTCATAAACGCCGCGGGGACGATAGACAAGATTAATTGCGACAAGCGATGATGACTGAGGACGATGAAGAAGTCATATTCCGCGTGGAAGCGAATGTGCAGGAGAGGAGCGACGACTAGACGCGGCGAGACAGGCCGCCGCCAGTTTGTACGTACACGCTCGAGCTTTTAGCTCCGGCCTGGCCTCGCGCGAGATTTAACAGGCTTGTAATTGTTTTGTAGTATCCACGGGCCGACGGAGCAAGATTCTGCATTCTTGTCGAACAGGACGCGCACCGGTGGTGGTATCGCCGCGCGAGAGCATAGATACACCTGGACACTCCGCGCGTATACGCCGTATAAACATCGATATAAAGGTGTTAAGAAAACTTTACATATACGCGCGCCAGGCGGACGATGTGAACATGGTGTACGTGTGCTAGGATGTGCGGCACGCGGATGTAGAAGAGGAAAAGTGCGAGTATAAGGTATACACGCGTCGCGCGACGTAACGAGCTGTGTTATACCTGTGGTAGCCACGACGATACGGACTCGCGATTATTTAGAACACGAAAATCCAGGTTCTCGTGCGATGATCTCGTACGAGCGAGAATTTGTTTTCTGGCTTGTCGCGAATCTTGTTTTGGGATTGACTTATATTCAGATTACTTCGGTAATCCAAATTTTTAATCAGAATAAAGCGTGTATTGATGATGCAGCGGTAAAGAGTATTCCGATGCGGATGTTATTGTCATTGAGAAAAAAAAAACGACGTGTTTGTGCAGAGGCTGTATCAACAAACAGTTAATTGAACGAAACGCTGGATAGCAATAAATTGTACTAATAAGGCAAACAGTGCAAATTAGCAAATGTCAAGTTTTCTTTATATACAGGAAATTATGGCAGATTAAGACACCGTAAAACAATCTACACACAGAATACTAATTCACTGAGTCATCCATATGTATCGGAGAAATCTATAATTCATCGGATAGCTTTAAATCAATCAATAACTGATTATATACCTTGTAAGACCAAACAAGATCTAAAGCACCAGCTTAAAAGGCTTCTTATATAAATTTTACCACCGCGTCACTCACTGCCGCCATCAGCAGCAGGTATAAAAAATTCCAGCACGCGGAAAGAGAAAAAGAGAGAAAAAAGGTGCTAAAATTGATAGAAAAAATTTACGATCCAATAGATTTTCTTGCCTACATAGTGGCATAAAGTTCGTGTATAATATAATAGGCTAAACAGCTTGTTAACCCTAATTAGTCGTAAATCAAGTGGTCTGCCTAGCGAGTCGCGGGGATTAACGGGTGCACACCTCGGCCAGGAATCACCATCAATATTCTTTCGTGTGGCTCGCGCGCAACTACGACGATGCGCTGTATTTTCGATCCTAATTTATCTGCTGCGACCGACCCAGAAATACACTGTTACGCGTTTTATCCGGGCTTTTGCTGCCCAAAATATATTGTAAGTTTGACAAAATGCGCGGTAAATGCAATTTTAACTTATTATTTCGAATGAAGTTGTACAAGTTAAATGGAACGTAAGATCCAGCTAAAGTGAAAATTAACTGAAAGATGCAGAATAATTTTGACGTTTTCTTAATTTGCAGTAGCTGTATGCTAAAGTGTAAAAGCACTAATTCACACGGAACAATTACACTTTAACAAATTTAGTGAGTGCGGCGCAAGGAGGGTGAGAAAAGTGGAGCGCTCGTATGCCGAAGCCTCGGCCGCAGATCGTTCGAATTACGATAAATAACAGAAATAATCTCTTCTTTTTTTTTCCAGTCTCGGCCTCCAGTGACCAAATTAAAGTCAATATTTAGGATTGTAATTTCGAGCTAATTAAGGACTTGGTAATATATATGCATGCGTGCATATATGGGACGCTTCTCTCACAGCTATAAAAGAGAGCGAGAGAGAGAGAGAGAGAGACATTTGGTATTAATAAAACGAGACGTTCGGCACACGATATATTTAGGGAGAAATTTCTCGAAGGCGCCTAATTGTCATGTGATAATGAGGGAGGATGATCAGGAACGCGGTGATCCATTTTAACGCCGGCGCGCGAAAAAGAAGCGATGCACAAAGAGAGCGAGAGAGAGAGAGAGAGAGAGAGAGAGAGAATATGCAAATGTAAATTGGGAGCAGTATGAGTTAGGCGAACGGATTCTCTCTCTGCCCATGCGAGTTTCTTGATCTTCTTTCTTTTATTTTTCGTGCGGTGGTGCTGCGGCCTTCTCTTTATTATACTTTTTGCGTTTGTCGTCGTGCCAAATAACGAGATTTCTTCGACGGAGCGATCGCCGCGTCCAGATAAAATGAGCGTCGAACTGGAATCATGGCCAAGGCTTTAAGCAGAAGAAATGTTTAATTCTGCGAATTTCTCGGTCGCCCATAAATATGCGCGCGCAAATAAGTTTTAGAAAGTCATTTCTTATAGAGCAAACACGAGACTTTCAGCGCTAACCATTATGCGCTTTATAATGTTGCTAGAAGTTGATATCTTATTCAAATTGACAATTTTTAGTGGGTGGAATGTCAATTTTGCGAGAATTAAAGCAGTTTGAATTTAGATGGGAATTATTATCTTCTAGTCGGGATAATAACGGATGAAAAAGTAAGCGATGGCATAGGCGAAAACAGTTATTTCGTAATTAACGAAATTCAAACATTCCAGTTTGGCCGCCTTTTTCAAATAGTGAGTTTAATTACCGATGTCACATTGATATTGAATGTTTCCTACCCGCGACGACGTTTTTCAGCAATATTTTGAAGTCAAATATAAACTCATCTGTTATTCAAATTAGCCAATATATTAAAATGCAAGATTACAGAAGGCTTTGAGCGAAAAACGTTAAACTGCACGAACAACTTGTATTCATTATTGGCTCGTTTAAGTTATTGAATATATATTAAAATTTTCAAAGTCAAAACGATCATCGATGATCTCCATAAATACATCTTTATCGTATCATTTACCAATTTTTTCACGAAAACATATCAATTTAATATCAACTCAATTATACACTATTCATCTCCGTAGAAGCAGTCGTCAGCCATTTTCAATCGTCGTCTATGAAATTATCGATAAACTATTTTATTTTTCCTGCTTACGTAGATTTAGCTGATTTTCTTTATAGAAATTTATTGTGAACCTTCTCACGGGTATTAAGCGCCCGGTTTTCTATAAACCAATTTATAACTCGCTAACGAATGAAGCAAGAAAAAAGAAAGGTGCAGAGCGAGACGTAGCGAACATTGCGTGGCATCCTCATTTTTTCGGTTAAAGAACGACAGCTCGGGCAAAAACGACCGGGTGGGAAAAAAAGAGCAAAAAAGCTGGGAAGGAACGTTATCACCGGCCATTTTCATTAAAGCAGCGACGCGATGTGTCCCGCGAGAAGAATATTGGCAATACCTCCGTCGTCCGTAAGAGGAACGGTCTTCAATCTATATGTAAGTGAGGCTCTTGCGAAGCTGAAGAAGCCGCGCGTCGCCAGCCTCGGGGCCTTTGCTTACCTTCTCTCTCTCTCTCTACCTCACTCTTCCCTTCGTAAAGTGGAGGTCGTCGCGAGATAAGATCTCTTTGGATGGGGAAGATCATCGGTAGCCACGGGAGCCGAAGCATAGATCATATTAATGGCGGGAGGGAGATGCAGTACACGCGGGAAAGTGTACGACGACTTAGAGACGTGAGTGAGCAAGTGAGAGAGAGAGAGAGAGAAATGAACGTAAATTAACAGGGTTAAAGAGGGGGAGGAAGAAGGGAATGCGTCAGTGAAAACCGGTGAAATTAATAAAATGGAATTGTTATGTGCTTAATTTTTTCACGATTTAGCTTAAGGAATTAGAGATCGCTTGTGAGTTATTTATTGAACCAGTATTTTCTATATAGAACGGATGATCTAAAGATTAGTCAGAATGTTGAATAGGTGAATAAATCAAACTTCAAAATCTGGAATAGTGTTTTGTGAAATTTAGCGTTAAAAAAATTTTTAAGACTATTCCGAACAGTTATTTGATAGGCAAGTGTTTTTTATACACCTGGTAGGATAGACTGGGGTATTGGGGGTCACTTAAGCTATGGCCGCTATATCCTTTTATTTACAGCAGTTTTTTTTATTCTAAAGAATTATTTTATTAGTTTATAGCATCTGCTATCAATATGCACAAGAAAAATTTAGCTGAGAACACATTTTATTTTATATGAAACTGAAATCAAAAAATTGAAAATGACCCGAATTACACTCAGTGTTGGGGTAATTAGGATCAAAATTTATTTATTAATTAAAAGAAGAATAATCACTTCTAGCATATTTTTCAAGCTTTAAATAATTCGTGATTATTATTATTTATACGTAAAGTTCGTAATTC
>UELU01008316.1:721-14429 GCA_900490025.1 Megastigmus dorsalis
CGCTTCTGGCTCATCCGTAGCAGGGTGAGCCAGAAACGCTAGGCCGATTCTGGCGCACCCGGACGCGGGGTGGGGGGGCCTAGCTTATCTACTAACGCATATTAAGCTTTCACATGTGACCCACATATTAATTTTAATTTAATAAACATATTTGAAGGTGACATTTTACTTTTTTCAAAACTTTTAATGCTTTTAATCTACCTTTGCATTCGGAGTTGATACATGTCTGATCCAACGTGTACTCTAACTACTTGCAGTATACATTATTGATCGGTATACACAAATATACGTAGCAGCTGCTAATTGAAAGTCGATATAAATATATAAACGATTTATATCTATGAATACATATGACAATATTTTATATTTATTTCCAGTACTAGATTATCATGTTTAAAATATTTAAGTATAATGTGACAGAAAAATATAATTCATTTATAATTATTATGTTGCATTAATTGTGAAAGGTTCTACCTTCCAATGTTGATAAAAAACCGTTATCAATTAATTTCCACGTTATATGTTTTCTAAATATTTATTCAAAAGAACTTGATTCTATTATTTACAGATATCCTGTAAGTATAATATAATTTTGCATTTGACATTAAAAAGTTCAATTTTACAAAATGTTTTAAATGATTATTCGAATTATAGCTTTAGTTATTACCAACGCAATTTTTTTACATACCAGTTATGCAATAGTGGTTGACTTGAAAAAATACGATCCAAAAGAAATACATAATAATTTGCTTTCATTTGAAATATTCGCCAATTAAAAAGCTGAGCCCTACCGCAGAGAAAAGCGAAGAAAAAAATATTCTGGAAACGATGCAAAAAACTATTTGTCCGTGCTACTCTCGTTAAAAGGAAGTCAAAGAAAACGTCGTTGTTGGTATATAAAAGTAAACAGAGTTAGACAGAACACATACTTCGACAGAAAAAAAAAACTAGCATGTTGACGCTAACAATTAAAAAAATGTTTCTTCTTTCTTCACCGCTACAAACTTCCTTTCGTGAGCAAACAGAATTTTTAATTACTGTAAATTTTAATTAATTCTAGAATGCAAGTCGAAATAGTCATTTGTAGTAGTTAAACTGATATTTTTTTCTTTAATGAGCTGACAAACATTTAATATGAAAATGTAGGGTCCAATTAAAATAAAATGTGAGCTATATTAGTCTTACGCGATTTAGTTATTCGAATTAAAGGCTTGACATATCAAGCCACTTTAATATATGCAGCAACAAAACAAATCTTGCTCTTGCATAATTGGAAAGCTCTACCGAAGCAAGGATAAAACCTTAACAATTCCATGTTTACTTTGTGTTACAGCAATAGCAAATCCCAAGGCACCTCCTGGAACAAAGGATGCTATCAAAAGTTTTAACTATGATTATTCTTACTTTTCTATGGACGTAAGTACAAACGAAACTGTCATATATCCCATTTATGCACGTTCCCACTCCCGCATGCCCCTCATATACGGAGCTGCACGCGCGCGCGCTCGGCATCGAGAAGGAGTAAAAGGAAAAAATACGAGGATTCAGATGATAAACTTGAGAAAGATTCCGGGCACGTAGTCCCAGCGCTTTTCCCCATGCAACATTCAAGAAAATATCGTCCGCGGAATAAGCCCCATGACCCAGCCATGAGCCTTGCCTACGAGGAGATATTATCCTCTAGTGTTTCTTATAAGCGAATCATGAAACCATGAATTTGATGCCGTGGTAGCCGCGCACTTTTCTCCTCTCCCACGATAATAGTGTCTTATTGCCACCGCCTTTCGATCTTAATTTTCCGCTTCATTGCTCATCTACTTTACTTATACCTACAGTATCCCATTAGATTCCAGCAATTGTGGGATTAAATGTTTGTATTGCATTGTTTACAGCCCAAAGACGAGAATTACTCTACTCAAATTATGGTATACAAGGATATTGGAGAAGAAATGCTGGAACACGCATTCGAAGGTAAGTTTATCAACGGCTCAAATCTGTAAAGCTATATCTCTGGTGGAAATATCGATCGCTTTCTGTACTCAGATATTATAAAGCTGGTTTTATGCTAACTGACTAATCCCAACTCGCTCTCTCCATTCGGGATGAAAATGTGTACGAACTAATTAATTCAGAATTTCACATATTTTGATAAAACTTCATTACGAATTTTATCCATCTTATGCTCGGTTGGGATTCGCATTAGGAAATTCGCATTACAATGCACATTGTAATCGAATAGCGGATAGAGATGCACATTACAAAGTGGAAAATAAGCTTTGCTCTCAAAATTTTAAGTATTTGAAAATTAGTCTATTGCTGTAATGAATTATGAAATTTATACACATTAGAAATAAGCTTGCGGGAATCGTTCGGAATTAATCTTTCTCAAGCTTAATACTATTTTAATATAATTCCCCCACGTACAAAGTGCTCGACCACTGCGATGAGCTGTGCACATTTCCACTGGCAGATTGCAACGGAGGAAAGAAAAGGCAGAAAACTTATCGATCACTGATGATTGCTCTCAGGTTACAACGTTTGTATATTCGCGTACGGTCAGACGGGCGCTGGCAAGTCCTACACCATGATGGGTAAGCAGGAGGAGGGCCAGGAGGGCATAATTCCTCAGATTTGCAAGGACTTGTTCAGCAGAATCAGTAATAGCTCGAACGAGGACATGAAGCACTCGGTCGAGGTCAGCTACATGGAGATCTATTGCGAGCGGGTGCGAGATCTCCTCAACCCGAAGAACAAAGGCAACCTCCGCGTCAGGGAACATCCTCTGTTGGGCCCTTACGTCGAGGATCTCTCCAAGCTGGCCGTCATGTCCTACGAGGACATACACAACCTCATCGACGAGGGCAACAAAGCAAGGTGTGTTCTTCTTGCTCCTATATAAGTCAGAACTCCTGATAATTGCCCAGCGTATGGAGTTTGCATGTGCAGGAGGTAGATGAATAGCTTTGATACGACCGGCCCTTGCGTCGCTGAATAGTGCAGTCTTGCGTTGTAGCTTCATTATATCTCGTTGACACAGTCATCGAATAGGTTATCTGAATAAAATATCTTTGGGATAAAGGGCCGCTTGATCAGAATTTGCATCCTTATTCTTAATATCTGCCATACGAATGCTGAATTGCAGAATATGAATAATGTACACGCTTTAATTTGTTGATCAACAGGACGGTGGCGGCAACGAACATGAACGAGACATCGAGCAGGTCGCACGCGGTTTTCACAATATTTTTCACACAGCAGAGGCAGGACAGCTCGACGGGCCTGGCGACGGAGAAGGTGAGCAAAATCTCACTGGTGGATCTCGCGGGCTCGGAGCGCGCCGATTCCACGGGGGCCAAGGGCACCAGACTCAAGGAGGGCGCCAACATCAACAAGAGTTTGACGACGCTCGGCAAGGTCATCAGCGCTCTCGCCGAAATCGTAAGACTTTATTATCTCTCGTAGTCCAGATGATTCTTAATTCCATTTTATCTTAATTATACTTCCTGCTGAAAACGTACACGAGCGATACTTAATGATGCGAGATTAGTAGATCATTGGTTTCAACCTTACGAAATTTTTCAATTAACGCATTTGTCATACTGTTATAATTACTAAATACTCTGTATTATAGTTTATATTTTTATTTACATAAAAAAGTTATAATTTTATGAGAGTAAAATCAATATAAAAATGTATTTGGTTGTTACGAATAAAAGTACGCTAGGACATATAATACAGAATAAATGAAAAGTTTATAATAAAATTGTTACAAAAGCATTAACAAGTTACTCGAAAGCTTCTACTATACATATGCATAACATTAGTTTGGTTTACCGCTCAAATTTTAACCAAAAGCTAAATTTCCCTTTCACTCATTCATTGCTTTCGTGTTTCAACTCGTTTTCTGCTTTCCTGTGGATACCCTCATTAAGGCGGTAAGTTTCTTGAACTTTTCAATGCTCGTCACTTGCTAACCTAATCCGTAGGATTTACTAACTTTTTTTTGTCTTTTTCAATGTTTACATTTTCAATACTTTTGTCGTATAGGCTTCGAAAGACAAGAAAAAGAAGAAAGCCGATTTCATCCCTTATCGGGATTCGGTCCTCACATGGCTCCTGCGTGAAAATCTAGGTGGCAATTCCAAAACGGCCATGATTGCAGCTGTTAGCCCTGCGGACATTAACTACGATGAAACTCTTTCGACGCTGAGGTAATCCTGGATTACTTTCCCATCCAAATTATTCATAATAAAAGATTAGATTATAACAGAGTTAATAAGTTTGAACTATTTCACTGGTCATAAATTTCTCTTTGCAATTACAATTTTATTATTTATTCTTACTTTTTGAACTAATTTTTGCGTAGTTACTTATTTTGATAAAAGTCCGGTCATTAAGATGTTGTTATAATAATCTTTGACAAGTAAAGATACTTATAAGCGTGGCATCGATGTATTGTGCAGATACGCAGACAGAGCGAAACAGATTGTTTGCAAGGCGATCGTTAACGAGGATGCGAACGCCAAGATTATTCGCGAGCTCAAGGAGGAGATTCAGAAGCTGCGCGAGCTGCTAAAACAGGAGGGTATCGATTACCAAGAAGGTAAGATCCTCGATTTTTCCAAACATAAAACCCAACTGTCGAAACTTGAAACTAACAAATATGAGCTTATACTAACATATTGTAAATATCTACGATGTTTTTATATGTATCAATAAAAAGTACCTTTTGAAATTACTCGAGTTCTCATACATATAAGTAACCTTAACTATTGCTGTCGAAAATTGCCTCGTAGTTGTGAATATTTATACATATTTGTACCGATCAGTAAACTAATACATGCATATATACTAACTGTTTCGGCTTATTTAGTTTCTGTAATCTATCATGAGTCAATTTGTTGTTAACTATTGCTAGCCAAAGTGCGTTAAGATTTGAAGAGATAATAATGAAATGAAGCGTATTATGTCACGAAGTAGGCAAGTCATTTAAACATATTTTTCTTCCTTTACGTCTCCACTTAGGGCCAGATGGTAAAATCACTTATGAAAAGAAAGAGTCTAGTAAGTAATAACCAGCAAAATCGTGAGCAAGATAATAAACATCCTGTATCTTGACTTTATATTTTCCACACCTACGGCTTGATACCTCCGCTTTCTCTTCATGGCATAAATACTGTAAGACGATGACAATGTACAGCCATGCATCTTTTTTTTTTACGTATTATACTTGTTTTTTTTTTCAACACTCCCACTACTCTATACCAATGAGCGAATGTACAGACACGTTTCCAATATCGGAAGCACCTATTTGAAGTTGAACCCGCCGCGCGCTTTGAGCTACACACACGTGCATGAAAATTAATATACGGAATATCAAATCCGGGCGAGACGGTCGCCAGCCGGAATAAGATACGCAAATATATCGGAAGGACGGCTATCGTGAAAGGGCACGTTAATTGAACAAACGTCCGCGCGTAAAGTTGCACGTTGCAAATTTGCTACTGACCTCGACGTGGAGGAAATAAAAAGCAGCTTTGGCTTCGCGTGCCCGCAGGATCAATGCAAAGGCGAAGGAGAGTCGCCAGCTCGTTGCCAATATATACCACACTCTCGCGCATATAGGTATACAAGGCTCTCTTCTCTTTGCATGGAAAAATAAAGGAAGTCGGCTATAATCGATGCAGGGATTTCGCATTAAAGAAGTCGCACGCATTCACGCGTGCAGTGCGTTTTTGTTACTATATAACCTACGTCTCGCCTCGGAACGGAAAAAAATTCCGCGATAAAAGTCCTATATATTCTCGCTGTACATAATATACATAATATGGACTTTGCTATTTCTCGAGTATAATGGCGTTCTCCACTGCACTGCACACAAACAGCTGACTCCCAAACGAACACCTGCGCACACAACTGCGCGTGTAGACCTACTTGCTATACGATTTTTCGTGTAATATGCGCCACCGTCGCGTGCCAGAGAGAGCACCTGCTACCTATAATGTTACGCTCTGCTGTTTCCTTTTTTATTTTCGACAAACTATGTGCATATAAACGTTCCCCTTGTAACACGCTGAACTTTTTTTACAACATTCGCCGGGAGATTTTTCGATTCTGTTAATTAGGTTACGCGAGGATAGAGCTCTATCAACAGTTTCCTATGAGGATGGTTTTATTTTTCTGTATATAAGGACGTTTTTTAAAAAAAATTCATTTTGAAAATAAATAGTCTATATTTTGTGATATCATACAAATATTACATAATGTACAGTATTACCTTGAAGAAACAATTTCCTTATTTAAACTTGTTATTAAAATAAATGCTCTGTTTTTCTACACGTTAGATGAAGTGGAATGTGCCAAAGAAATTTTTCAAATATAAGGATATCATTATTGTAAATATGTCAAAGATATTGAGTGAAATAAGTGTTATAAAAAAAAAAACCTAGTCCAATTCGTACGATCGATATAATTAATTACAGCTGGATGTTGTGATACACTTATTTCAAGTTTTCGTCGATTCTTTTTTTCATTCTTCACCTCTTGGAAAAAAATAATTTTTTTAATGCTAATTGGCAAAGTTATGTTCAAAACCTTTTCATTGAAAAATGTACTTTTTGTCCTTTGGAAGATGCATCAAGCAGTATAATGGCAGTTGGCTTACAGCTTTTTCATTACAGAAATGCGTAGAAAGGAACGTAATGATTTTATTATGTCTTTAGCATTATATTTTCCATAGAGCTCTATCTGAAAAAGGAAACATTTAATTTTGCTTTACGTATACCTATAACTTTTGATACAGACTTTTTCTTTATAATACATTCACGAAAAAGATATTACTTGACTCTCTTGCGATCTCAAATGAAAACTTAAGAAATTGCATTTAATAAAGATAGTAGAATAAGGGAAACTCAAACTTATGCCATTACGGATTTCACGTGCCAAAGAAGTTTGAATAAAAAAAAAATAAACTCATAGTCGCTTGAAGCTTTGTAGAAATATTGTCGATTTGCCTGACAACGCGTCACGATCTTCTAGTAAAGAATGTTATATTTTTCTACTTTTCTATCATGAAGTATGTTGATATAAACATTGCTTACGAGCCACGAGTGCGTTGCATGGCAGACTAATTTCATAGCAGCGAGTAGCCGTAAAATCGCTTTCAATGATTATGCGTAAGAGAAGACAACGCTTGCGTCAAGTATGTTTGGTGAAAAATTCTGCTTTGATGGATTGTCTATCCTAATATTTGGACGCGCGCATTGAGGAAAAAGTTGCATAAAGTTTACCTTCATTACCATACACATCATAAAAATTTGATTGTTTTTGATAATTTGCTTCTATTATGTTTCTTTATTTTTATTCGTCAAAGTGTATCGCTTATTTTTTGTGCTTGATGAATAATTAATTTTGTCTTATTTAAAATAAAAATTTTAATTAACAATTGTACTTTCATTTATTTTTTTGCTCTTAAGCTAACTCTAGTCGATTGCGATAAAAAATTTATACTAACTACTAATCGTACCTTTTTTCTCAATGAACTTATACATATATATATACACCTCTTTCAGCTTTCAGTGTTATCGTGGTGTCAACTCAAAATTTAAAAACCTTTCAAGTACAATTGCAAATCAAAGAATTGAATGATAAAAATTTTCATACAACGAGCATTGATTGTAAATTAAAAGTAACTACGAAATTTTCAGTAATAATTAATAGTTTATTACACGCTAAGTAATTTAGAGTGAAAATCCACTCTAATTTTGCCTAAAATTTTTATTAGAGAGGACAGTAATTATTATAACGTGAAATATTAACCCTGTTGAAAAAATCCAGCTGGATTTTTTCAACAGGGAACACTATTAAATAGTCTCTAAAAAATCTCATTAGTAATTAAAGTGTTATAAATGAAGCAAAAATTAACTCTAAAAGCACTCTAACGTCAGAGTGCATGCATACACTTTAAAATTGCACGTGCGATAAGTGATTGCATATTAAACAATAATAAAAATTATTAATTTACCTGAAGTATCTTTTTATAAATATTTTTTATTATAAACACGGAGAATTTCAATGTGAATATGATTACACTACAAAAAAACTTTATATCTGCTTATTCTAGTGTAATAACATAACCTCGATATGTGTTAAAAGTTGTAACCTTTAAATTTGGTGATGACGTCAAACTGACGTAATGTACGAATACCGAAAAGTACGATTCGAATGAGAAGCTGATTTGGCTCCGACATCCCCATAACTGCTTTCACAAGCAATGAACCAGTGCTATAATTCATTGTCATATGTAACATTATGCGTAGCTTGCCATTATAACATAATGCTGGTTCCTTGTCTGCGAAAGTCCTGAAAAATGATTCTAATATTTCTATAACACGTAAAATCATGTTCCATTGTATTCATAAAAGAAGATTAAGATATATAATTGTAGGTTAGGCTCTTAAAACTCTATTGGTGTTTTTGGTTTCATCGGTACAAAGTTTACAATACATGAATGATTTCTGTAAATTTTGAAATTATTAAATTAAAAAGACATAAGGTTTTAAAATCTAAATCTACAATTCTCGAAAACTCTTTAAATTACACAAGGCAGTGAGTTTGTTTATTAATTTTGCAATAATAATAATTTTGCAATGTGAAATTGAATAACTATTATCAGCATTGTAATATTACATGTATGTATAATGCATTAATATTCATCGAGATTGTTAAAATTTTAAAATATGACAATGTACGAAAACCAGAAATGCTAAAAATATTTAAAATAATTGAAAATAATGGACCCGTATCTAGACGTGAGGAACCTGCCTAAATTGTTACATACTTTTCACTTGGAAATAGAGTACGCGCAATTCTTAGTTCATAATCATTTTAAATAGAGTTAATTTTTCTTACTAATACATATCGTGTATTTTTACTTTAAAAGAGTGGCTTTTCACTCAAATAGATTTAACGTGTATATTGAAAATTTTGAGATTTTGATGTAAAGTATATAATTTGGTAAAGTTTATGATTGGCATATAATAATAGTGAGATGTATCGTTGACGCCACAGGATTGGCGCACACTAATGATCGCTTGCGTCGGTTTGGAAAAAGTCACGATTGCGCGGTATCGCCGCTTAAGCTGTGATTTTGTTGTTTGCGCAGGAGATGTCTCGTCTTTTATCCGGAGCGTCAAACGAGAGGACGATCAGAAGGAATCCTGTCAAAGGATCCCTTCTCACCCCACTTCAACCTTGGCCGAGGAAGCCGTAGAGCAACTGCAGGCCTCGGAAAAGCTCATAGCAGGTGAGCTCCTCTATTCCTTTCTCTCCATACTGAGATCGTGAACTGATTTGACGCTGCACCGGTTGTTGGTTTGCATTGCACCACGATTATATTCCAATACTCGAGTCGAATTCGAGCTGTGCTATTAAAACGAGTGAATTGGTTTTAGTGAGAAAGCCAAAGAGAAAGAGAAATCAGGAAGGGGGACTGGGACTGGGACTGGGACTGGGACTGGGTAGGAAAGTTGGGTGACGCGAATGCATTTGTCCGCAGAGCTAAACGAAACGTGGGAGGAAAAGCTGAAGCGCACCGAGGCGATCCGGCTGCAGCGCGAGGCCGTGTTCGCGGAGATGGGCGTCGCCGTGAAGGAGGACGGCGTGACCGTGGGCGTCTTCTCGCCGAAGAAGACGCCGCACCTGGTCAACCTGAACGAGGACCCGCTCATGTCGGAGTGCCTGATCTACTACATCAAGGACGGCTTTACGCGGATTGGCAGCGCCGAGGCCAACATTCCCCAAGATATCCAGCTCTGCGGTCCGTACATTCTAAGCGAGCACTGCGTCTTCGAAAATCACGAGGGTCTGATCACCCTGATACCCAAGAAGAGCGCGCTCATCTACGTCAACGGTCGCGTCGTGACCGAGCCGCTCCTTCTCAAGACGGGCTCCCGGGTCATACTCGGCAAGAATCACGTATTCAGATTCAACCATCCCGATCAAGGTGCGCTCCACTTTTCTGCTCTGCTTGATCCACTTTTCTACCATTCAGAAATTGACCTATTTACCATTATTTAAGCTGGTTTGAGAATTATTTTTCACAATCATTCAATGTTGTGCTGACTAGGTTGTGCTTAACTTTATGATGTACTAGGTTTAAAATTTTGTATTCTCCATAAAATATATCACAGGTTAATTAAAATTTCAATTTTTTCAAGAACCGGGATTAAATTTAAGCAATGTTAATTTATTCTTAAATAAGATATCTATGCAAAATTTAAACAGAATCGGATCATTGTGACTTTTGGATTGAACTTCCTTAAGTACTTCTTTTTCATTCAGAATCGTGAGAAAAGTAAAACTGAAAATACTTCTTTTATTAAAGATAAGCAGGAATGATTATGATTATTTGTTTCCGGATCTATCAATAGTTCGCGAGCGTCGGGAGAAAAGCTCACCAGCCGAAACTCCCGGCAATGGCGAGACGGTGGATTGGAACTTTGCGCAGATCGAGCTGCTGGAGAAGCAGGGCATCGATCTGAAAGCGGAGATGGAGAAGCGTCTATTAGTTCTGGAAGAACAGTTTCGCAAAGAAAAGGAAGAGGCGGATCAGCTGTTCGAAGAACAGAGAAAAGTACGATCAATAGATGATGCTGTGGGAGAGAAACTAAAGGAATAGAAAAAACTTCTTCTCTTGCTTCCTCTCCTATCTTTTATCCGCCCCTCTAATATGAGTTGCTTAATTTAACCAAGTACCCCTTGCTTTCAGAGTTACGAGGCTCGAATAGACGCACTGCAAAAACAGGTGGAAGAACAGAGCATGACGATGTCAATGTACAGCAGCTACACGCCAGAAGACTTTAATAATATTGAGGAGGACATTTTCGGTGAGCTTCTTTATTTTGAAAGTTCTTACACCTGTAACCCAGTCCACATTGTTCACAAAACTAAGACACGGTACTTTCTCGCATCACACACCCATACTTTTGATTCATAATCGAGACTGAGTATCTCTTTTTCGTACATATGAATCTTAAAGAGTGCAATTTTACTATACAACATGATAGTTTTCTTTGTGTGCGCATTTATACTTCTTTCATGCTTAGCATTTTCTACATACAATGCCATATTATCACAACACCCGATATATTTAAGCTTATGCTTTTCTTATTTATTAATTTATGTCGATCAACAAGTAGCTTTTGATTCGAATGACATTCAGATACACAGGTGACACGATTTCCTTCAGTAGATAAATAAAAGTCAAAGTCTCGCTCCCGGCGAATGTGCATATAAAGCCATTGTGCATATACGCATCTACCGATGACGATTCATTTTCTCTTTTATTGTTGGTAGTTTTTCTGCTTGGCTTATCTGACTGTTTCGCTCGATGATTGCTTCCATTTCAGTCAACCCATTGTTTGACGCAGAGAGCAACTGGGGTGAGCGTGAATTCCAGTTGGCCAGTTGGGCCTTCCGCAAGTGGAAATACCATCAGTTCACCAGCTTGAGGGACGACCTCTGGGGAAACGCCATCTTCCTCAAGGAGGCCAACGCCATTTCGGTCGAGCTCAAGAAGAAGGTGGGTTATCAAAGCCATGGCCGCATTTCTAGTTGACAATTTGCATATAAAATTGAAATGTGCAGAGACTCTATGTTAAGCCAAATTCTATGTTTGATTAAAGTTAATACATTATGATGTAATTAAAATTTAATTGAAATAGTGCATTCTTAGTTGAATTTACTAATGCATCTACGAATGTGTTTGATTGTTGAAGGTTCAATTCCAATTTACATTGCTCACCGACACATTGTACTCGCCATTACCTCCCGACCTTTTGCCAGTTGTTGACGACGAGGAAGAAGAAGAAAGACCTTTCCCTCGTACAATCGTCGCTGTAGAGGTTCAGGATCTCAAAAATGGCGCTACTCATTATTGGACTCTTGATAAGCTGAGGTAAGCTAACACGCATTCCAGAATTCCATTACCCCCTGCAGTAGTAAATCGAAAAAAGAATCAAAATTTCAATTTTTATAGCCAAATTCTTAGCTTTGTTTTATACATTACAAGCTTCAGCCGTAGAATACAACATTGGTTTTATACAAACGCTTGTCGAACAAAGAAAAAAGAAACATCTCAGCATCCTCACATTTATGAACCTTATTTTGTGAAATAAAGTATTAGTAAAAGACAATTATCAATGTAAATTGTAAAGAAAGGTGTGAAATGAATTGGTAAGAGATGCAGGAAACTCGTTGTGCGGACCGACGGCCGTGCACATAGGATCTCTCGTATATATCAATAGAGAAAGAGTCGTCCGAGATGTAATCGGGATGATTATTGTTGGCTTTGTAGACAGCGCTTGGAGCTGATGCGGCTCACGTACAATGAAGACTCGAATCCCAGCACTCCGGAAGCCAAAGAGGACATTTTCCAATGTCTCGTGGCCCATCACGCTAATCCGAAGCTATCGCTCGCAAATCTTTTGCCCTCGAGGTTGGTGCTCGGTCCGCGCACGTCGAGTCTGCGCTCACGACACGACTCCTTCGACCAGTATCCTGCTATATATTTTCACTCACTTCTCCACTTGAGCAGACCAGTTTGCTCTTCTTCTTCACCGCCAAGCGCACAACTCATCAACGCCTTTCACGTCTGAAGCCGCGACCGCGAGAGCTCCACACCGATCGGACATTCATAGTGCCATGATTAAATTTCAGAGGCGGACTCTTTTTTTTCTTCTTTTTTTCCTTTTTTGAGATTTCCAGTTAAATTGTAGCGAGGAGAACAGGCACTTTGGAATACGGATTGATTTTGCAAGAGCCATGCTTTTAATAAACAGGGAAAAGACACTTTGTCTTATACAGTTCAATTGCATAGAGTTTTTTAATGTATAGAGACTAAATTAATCATTAGAGGGCCGGCACTTTTCAGGCATAATTCATATACAAAAACACCTAAAAAATTCGGTAGAGCTTTCAAGTCACTTACTGTCCTATATTTAGGACAGCGCTATGCCCAATGTTAAAATTTTTTAAAGGAGGTTCCCAGCGACATCAGAATATAACGTTGCTCCCGAGTAAGAAGGTGACAACACAGAATCCGGATGGAAAAAGCGACAACTCAGAGTTCGGATAGAAAAGCAGGCAGCTCGCGAGCTGCTTGTTTTCTTTCAATTTTAAGTTGGCAACGCAAGCGTAAAACTTTGTGTATTGATTTAAAAAGCACAAAATATTTACAATAAAATCAACAAGTTGGTTCATTGTGATGTTCTTGTCATTTAAATAACTAATACACTGTCTCCAAAATGTTTAAATTATTGATTTGATTAATTATTTTGTATCTATTATAATTGGTCTCCCTCTCTTTTTTACAAATAAATTAATATCTATCTATCTAACTATCTAACTATCTCTTCTCTTCTCTTTTCTTCTCTTCTCTCTCTCTCTCTCTCTCTCTCTCTCTCACTCTCTGTCTCTTTCTCTCTATCACCTGTTCGGGGTCGCCGAGTTGTGGCTTGGCCCAGTCGTGGATGATGGACTCATTCAGATCCATGAGTTCAGTGTTTTACGTCAGGATCGTAATGTGAATGGTGGTGGTGTTGCCCTTTATATTTGTAATGATTATAAGGCCAAAGTACTTGCTAAATCCAACAGCACCGGACCTGGTAGGCCAGGTATCCCCGAATTTATTTTTTGTGAGGTTCAAAAG
>UELU01008437.1:0-11627 GCA_900490025.1 Megastigmus dorsalis
GCTTATAACGTAGCTACGGACACGCGGTTTATCGGCGCCGCACGCCGCCGCGGCCGCAGTCGCGCGCTCGGGCGCGAGCTTACGCGATTGTTTAAACGTTCATAACTTTTTTTCGGGTAGAGTGCACTAAAATTTTTTTGTGCGGATGTTTAATATATACATTAGAGAGTAAATATATAAAAAAAAATTGTTTAAAACGAGGAAAAGTTGGTTAAATTGCCAATTGTTTATTGTAAAATCAATTATTTATTGACAAATTAATTTTTTTTCATTTAAATAATCCTTCATTCAATTCTACCATCAACTTTGAATCTACCATAAAAATTTCATCAAGTTTCATTAAATAGTTTTGGAAATATAGCAATTACAAAAAAAGTAGGTAAAAAATTCATTTGTTAATTCTTTTTACAAAATTAAAATTTTACAAAAATATTTTAGGACGTTAATCTACACATATAAATCTTTAAGAATCCACCATTACATATATGAAATTTGAATAGTCGATTTTTAGAGGCCCACTTGAGAAATTTTGACTCATATTAATTGTAACGGCATTATTTATTATTTTACCTTTTCAATTTAAGTATTTCATCTGCCGCCATCTATTGCATCTTAATTGTAATATGAACGAAAGACGAAATGTCAGAACAACAATTAGTATTTTCAACGTAACCTCGTAATTTGCAATCCCACGTGTCCGGTGTCAGCTGCCTTTGTTTATGTTTTCAGACCGTCGAGTGAAGTTGCCGCACTCCAGAGCCTGTACAACTCTAGTTCATCGGCCATTTTATCCCTGCACTTCCAGTAACGATCGCGAGTAATAAATATTAACAATACTTATTACAAATGAACAAAAATGTTTCTGTTAACTAAAAAATAACCTTTCGACTTATTTTTATCACGTCTACAAGAATATGACCAAAAAAATTCTCTTAAAATATTTTTCTGAGAAAATAATTTTTTTATCTTTTCAACCAATAATTTTACATTAATTCTGGTTACACCATTGTATTCTTATCCAAACTCCAAGTCTAATGCGACCTGCCGCATCTATTTTCTTCAATTCAATTCTGAGTAAACTGAGTTCAAAAGTGCTGCGTTGGAACTTTGTCACGTTGTATTGCGTGTAATGTGTAGCCTTGCATAACTGTATCGATGATTAGCTTTAATACGTGTATAATTATTAAAATCATTATTATTCCGGAACTTACAGATCCAAATTTAATAAGTTTATCCGTGTCTTTATTCCAAGTATTTTCTGTAAAGTGCGTAAGAATATTTTCTGTGAGTAGATTATTTATTACTCCTTCTTGTATGGTTTCTTCTCCTTGCTTGCCTCTAGCGATAGGTACAAATTTTTCTTTGATAATATTCATTTGTAAGCCTCTATCAATCAATAATTGACAATTTTTTCTAGTAAATGGATTTTCTATATCAATATATTGTAGTGCGTTTCCTAGTTTACAAATAAATATTGGCATATTGTTTTTTGAATATTCGTGACTTGCTAATTTGCTTTCGTTATATTTTAGATTTTTAATTGACCTAATTTCGATGTCATTCATTATGATCGGTTTACATTCCTCTGTTGCTACGTTTTTGTGTATAGGTAAAATGTCTGCTGATGCAGTAACTCGGTCAAGTGTGTTCTCGTTAATACTTTGTCAACTTAGTACCTCTGTATTATTTTCGCTTATTTTAGTGAACTGCATGTGTTATATGAGTGCCGTCTTGTTTGATACTCCTCCTATAATCTCGCGAGGAAGAGTCTCGTTTCCCGAATTATTTCATCTACGAAGGCAGCTATCTTTTGTGTGTTCCATTATTTTGCAGTTTTTGCAGAATTTATCTATGCTTTCGACTACGTTCTTTAATTTATTACAGTTTTGGACTGAATGACCTCCTACACTGAAAAATGAATACTGTTTCTGTATCTGCGTTTTATTTTGTGCGAAATTTTGCAGTGCTTGCAGTTTTCTGCATTCATCGTTTGTATGCCGAATTATTTCGCAAAATTTACAATATCTGTTTTGTGTTTGTCTCTGTACATTTTTATTATTTCCAAATTGATTATTATTCTTAAAGCTATATTGATTTCCATTATTCCATCCGTTATTTCGATTTTGATTGTTTCTATTTTTGTAACAATATTTAGATGTATGGCCTGTTACATCGCATATTTGACATTTTTGATTTGTTTCGTATTGAATTTACATTCACATGCCCTGGTTGACTGCAGAATTTATACATATATTTATTTTATTTTATTCATTTCGTGCCTAGGTGTGGAAATTGGACGTTGTCGATGTCTAGGTGGATAGGGTCACCGACGATGGAGTCTTAAGTAGTGCGCTCCGTAGCTTTTCAAGTCTAGGTGTAGAATTTGACCGTATCCGATGTCTAGGGGTATAAGGTCGTCGACGATGGTTCGAAATAATGCGCTCCTTAGCTTTTCGTGTCTAAGCGTGGAAGTCGGTTATACTCGATGTCTAAGTGTATAGGGTCACCGATGATGGAGTCAAGTAGTGCGTGTCGTAGCTTTTTGTGTCTAGGCGTAGGATTCGATAGCACTCGATGTGTACAGGAAGCCCCATAATGGTGTCCTCGTATACATGTACCACTCTATATGTGTATATATATATTATAACGAATTCGCGATTGAATCAAGGATTCAATCGTTGATTCGATTGTACGCTCGATCCGACAGCGCGCAAGCACGTCGCGAGTTAGAGAGAGACGGCGCGATAGGATAATTTGATCGCGCCGTCAGATCGATTTCCGCCGCGAATCAGCACGGATTGATAGGAGATACGGGAAAGTTAATTACTACCTCCACAATTTCTCACCGGACATGGATGCTTTCGAGCTTACCTGTACCGGTTTAAGCTAGAAGACATTCCCAGCTGCCCAGTATGTTTAGATGCAAACGAAGATGCAGAGCACGATGTGTCTATCGCCCCTTTTTGCTGGCATCCCATCTTGCTTGCCATACAGCCATCGTCTTCTTTCTTGCGGTTTCCCAGATTTCCCTCTGTGTGTTGTCATTTGCACGTTTCCTTGCTTCGTACACGTCCTTTCTCTCCATGGCTATGAGGTCAACGGGCGGTGTACCTGCTATGATGCACATCGCCTCGTCCGATACCGTACGATAAGCCGACGCCACCCTTAACGCCATTCGTCTATATATACGCGCTAGACAACGCACGTGCATAGGTTTTGATCAGCATGGCATCAGCCCATACTGGGGCCCCGTACAGCATAATCGATGTAGTTACACTAGCTAGGAGTAACCTTCGATTTTGACTTGCCCCTCCTACATTTGGCATCAATCGTGATAGAGCGGCACCCACTTTCGCTGCCTTATCGCTCACAATTTCAAGATGCTGCTTGAATGTTAGTCTTGCATCAATGGTGATGCCTAAGTACTTGATGGTCGGTTGAGATACAATCTCATGTCCATCCACCGTCAGTGTTACCGTCTCTAGCTTCTTCCTACTCGAAATCGGGATAACTTCTGTCTTGTGGCTGGCTAATTCCAGTCCTGCTTCTGCTAAGCAATCGTGTATCATACAAAATGGCTCATCTGCTATTGTTTTAACATCTTCTATGTGTTTCGCTACCACCACTATCGCTATGTCGTCTGCAAACCCTATTACAGTTACCTCTTCAGGTAGTCGTAGTCCAAGTACTCCATCGTATATGATGTTCCAAGTCGGTGGACCAAGCACTGAGCCTTGGGGAACGCCTCCTCTGACTTCGTAAGTCTTGGTGCCATTCGCAGTGTCATATAGTAAGATTCTGTCCTTCAAATAGTCGGACATCATCCTCCTTATATAGAGGCACATTTCGCTTTCGGAGCGCCTTATCTATTTTATTCCATTTAACTGAGTTAAATCCATTTTTAATATCCCGTGTAATAATAGCGCAGTACTTCTTTGTTCCTCCTTTCCATCTATCTCCTTTTATCGCTGCTCGCGCAGTGTCAATTACCAGACCAACTGCGTCCAGGGTAGGACGCTCCTTGCGAAAACCGTACTGGTGTTCCGCCAGTCCTCCTGCGCCTTCAATAGCCTGGTCCATTCTAACACAGAATATGCGTTTTAGGATCTTCCCCTGAGTGTCAAGCATGCAGAGTGGTCTGTACGAAGCTGGGTCATCAGGCGGCTTCTTACCTTTTGGCAGTAGCACCAAGCGCTGTGTCTTCCAAATATTGGGGAATTTTCCTTCTTCGAGACATGAGTTGTACAAGTCTACAAAAAACTCTGGGTGTGCGCAGATAGCATGTTTCAATGCCATATTGCGAATGCTTCTGGGCCCGGCGCCTTCTTGCTTCCTACCCTTTTGCGTGCAGCTAGCAATTCCTCCTTTGTGATTTGAGGAGGGGCGTCCCCCGCTTCGATAACACACGGTTTCTCCAGCTGTCTGGGGAACAGAGTAGTCACAATCCGGGGTAATAGCTCATGAATTTTTGGGAGGCGGTACATAGCTTCCCTTTATTTTCTTCATCACCACCTTGTACGGCCGATCCCAGTGATCCAATTCTACCTCGTCTTGTAATTCTTTAACACACCGTCGTTTGCTGTCCCGGATTTTCTTCTTGAGTTTCCGTTTAGCGTCCTGCATTCCCTGATTTCGGGCTTCCACTATTTCCTGACCTTGACCAGTCTTGTAGTATTTCTTCCTTGCCCGTTGCTCCTGCCTCTTAGTTCGGTGGCACTCGCTGCGGGCACTCTCTACGTCGATGTCCCACCAGTATACTGGTGGTCGCCTATGGCTGGTCACTCTTCTTGGCATAGAAGCGTCATAGGCCCCTAGTGATTATTTCTTTCGCCAGTTTCGCCTTACCGTTCGCCGTCCCAGACAGCTCCATTTCTTCCAGTGCCAACAGAAACATCTCCTTGTCATAGTCCTTCGTTTTCCAACCGACTCTTTTGGTCTGTACATTAACGCTGGATCTTTCTCTTGTTTTTCCTGCCTCCATTATTATGGCCTGGTGGTCACTATTTGTGTAGTGTTCACTCACTGTCCACGCGTCAACTGCGCCAATAAGGCAGCTGCTAACATAGGTCAGATCTACCACAGACCCTATGTCTCCTCTTCTAAAGGTGTAAGTAGATCCCTGGTTAACTAAAACCAAATCTAAGAGCCCGAATGCTTCCAATAGCATTCGACCTCGCTGGTTTGTCCTTTGACTGCCCCACTGAACCGCCCAGGCATTGAAGTTACCTGCGATCAGTATCGGTTTCCTTCCTGTAGCATGTTGCACAAGTCGATCTAACAGAAGCTCGAACTGCTCGATTGGCGCGTTGGGGGAAGCGTAGCAGCTGTAAATATGTATACTTTCTACTTTAACGCGTACAAATCCTTCTTCATGATTTATCATTTTTTCCTGAAAAGCAGTATCACCATATACCCAGATAGCTGCTTTACCGGTGCTGTCTATATCCCATAGTTCGTCTAGATCTTTGTACTGTTCGCACACAATTGCTATATCTACCTCCGTTTCGCAGACGTACTGGTTCAGTAGGTCCTGTGCAATCGCGCAATGGTTTAGATTTAACAGCACTATTTTCATTTTTTTCGTCTAACTAGTACTGCTACTGCCGCTTGGTAGACTGGGCATATATAACTACCGGTAGCATGGTCCATTTTTTTGGAGTTGGCAAGGAAGGTGGGGACGTTGGCGTATATATATACGTGACTTTTTCCAAGTTAAGGTACTAGCTTCGTCCGCGCCGCTCTTTACAAATTCTCCCGAATTTCTCATACTGGAGCTCACCCATGGAAATAGAACTCTTCTTTTTGCGGTTGTTTACAGGCGCCCTCGGACGGTCTACCCAGATCAGTTTTTCAATACCATGTCTACTCTTTTATCCACCTACACTAATGTAATTATCACGGGGGACTTTAACTGAAATATGAGCGTTGACGATGCCGCCTTTCGACACATGCACGACCTCTTCGACACTCTCTCACTACACTTGGTTCCTTCTGAACCCACTCATCATGCCATTAGTCACAACCACGTGTCCCACACTTGGTTGGATCTTTTTATTGTACATGTCTCTGCAGTCGTTTTATCCTATCAAAAATGACCGTCGCCGCACATCGCGGGGCATGACATCATTAGCATAAGTTTTAAATTTTCTACTCCATTTCACTCATAAAAATAAATTTTTATGCGCTCTTTGAAGCGTATCTGCTCTGACACACTTCTAAATTCGCTCAGCAGATTCGATTGTTTTAAATGTTCAAAACTCCACAAACTGTCTCGTCCACTTAAACTTCATTGTACCTGTCTCTAGTTCTAATTTTGATAAGCACAAGCGACCTCTCTGATATAATAAGTGGTGCCTTCAACGACATTGCTCCGGTTCGGAAAGTCTTAATTTCGTCTACAAAGAAACCGTGGGTCTCAGACAAAATCCGCGACTTAATGAGAGACCGAGATAGATGCTATCGGATGGCCAAGCGATCAGGTACGATTGCAAACTATATGCGCTTCAAAGTGCTCCGCAGCGCTGTTTTTAACAGACTAGATACCGCGAAAAACATTACCTCACCGACAAGCTTGACAGGACGCCGAATGCAACGGATAAATTCCGCAGGGGAGCGTTCTCGGCCCTTTACTTTTCATAGTGTTTATCAACGACCTTCCCTCAGTGTTGAGCGTGCTAGAGTACATTATCTTTGCTGACGGTACCCAGATCTACTACTCTTTTCCACCAGCCGAACTACGCGAGGGTATCGAGAAGATCACTCGTGACGCAAATGCTGTGGTTGCTTGGGCTGACGAGAATGGCCTTCCTCTGGACTTCAGGAAGACCAAGATTATGATTTTGGGGATCGAGGCCTTCATCTCTCGCATAGACCTCGACAACGTACCAAAGTCCATATTCTCGGGGTTCATATCCCATACGGTTCCCAAATTAAAAATCTTGGTGTCCTCATTACCCCCACTCTCAACTGGGCGTCCCACGTAAATCAACTCGTAGGCCGTGTTTTTGGCACCCTGCGCTCCCTCCGATACTACCGCCATTCTCACTCAAAAAGAGCCTGGTTGAGAGCCTGGTTTTCCCTCACTTTGAATTCACCTGTGCTGTCTATAATGACGTAGACAAAACTTGCAGCACCAAGATTGAGCGAACTCTTAATGCGTGCGTATGTTTTATTTTTGGTAGCATTCCTTGGCGCGGACATGCTACACCGCACCGCATTAACCTGGGCTGGCTCTCTGCTGCCAGACGCCGCACTGTTGTCGGAAATGCTAAATTTAGGGACAAAATCAAAAAGCGCCTCCTAGGAATGACCCAATTTTTTTTAAATTGCAGATAAAACATTGTAGATGAACGGAAAATTATTGACAAGACCAAAAGAAAACTGCCACAATGTACGCGTAAACTCAAATACATGAGTAATCGTATAAATTTAGGAAAAAAATGAAATAGCATGACATACGAACCCATTTCTTTTTTTAATTTTAGGTGAAACGTTGTAGATCAACAGAAAATTATAGACAAGACCAAATCTAAACTGCCACAATGTACATATAACCTCAAATAATGAAAATTCGTGTAATTTGGGGACAAAATGAAATCGGAACATGTTAGACGAAAAAATTTTTTTGGAGTTTTAAGTTAAGGATTGTGGAATCTAGGAAAATTATAGAGAAAGCTTTATTATAATATAATAATCTCGAAAATAGAATCTTAAAGTGTCGATTAAAGGAAAAAATTTGTTTAGTTGATTGCAGTATACGGCTTAAAACTATATAGCTAATGTTTAAAATCATTTTTCATAGATTAGGGACCGCTAAATCAGATAACACAATTTATATTGACTAAAAATATAACCTCAATTATTGGTATTGCGCAAATAATCAACGAATACGTTTTTTCATATCTAATGGTTCATAGTGCTTAAATGTACTAAAATGTATTGGTATATCAACGAATGATGTTGAAAGTAGGAAAGGAACCCTAGAACTTTTTAACCTCAATGTAGGTAAGTTATAATTACTACCGTCCACACTCTTAGCAAAACTGAAGTTATATTACTTCTTAATTTTTTTTCAGACATTAAGCATTACTCGATTTGGATGTGCTAGTTTTTTTGATTAAGAATATAACCTGAACCACAGCTTCCTATTTATTCTCTGCCAATTAACCAAAAATCATGGATTGGTATCATACTTTTTCGTATGCATTAGTCGTTTTTAATCTTTTTTTTAGCGCTGAATCCCAATCTGACCATCGAATGGTCGTATCGTGCCACGATGTTGAGATATCCTAATCTAAAACTGGGAAAAACCAGTTTCTTATCATATTCGAGGTTATATTACTTCGCGAATTGATTTTTTCACACAAAACTCGTTTAACCATCTAAAAGTCCAACTTTTCCCCATCAAAAGTCATTTTGAATTTTTCAAATATCTTGCTTCCTTATAAAGGAAGCTTGTAATCACGAAAAATATTTTTTTCTTTCAAAAAATGAACTTAAGTACACATGTAAAATAGTCTTTAATTACTTATATTTTAAAATTATTTACATTAAAATTTATTTAGATTCTATTTTGCTATTAATAAAAATGTATTTTTGTAGGTTATGTGTTTTGGAGATATGGTCAATAGATATTCATTAGATCACCGTTTTCACTCCAAAATCCATAATTTTCACCTTAAACATCTAACCCCATGACCCAGAAAAACACTCAGCCCCAAACCCAAAGCAGATCACTCTCGAGTGTGTATTTTTTAGCGCATAACCCCATAACCATAACCCAAAGCAGATTACTCTGGAGTACATAATTTTATGCACATATCCTGGTAGCCATATCTCAAAGCCCCAATCTCAAAGGAGATCACCCTCGAGCACGTAATTTTAAGCACATGACCCCATAACTATAAAGTAATACACCAATCTCAAAGCAGATTACCTTCGATATAGTAATTTTAAGATTATAACCTCATAACCAGAACCCAAGGCCCCAAACCCAAAGCAAATCAACCTCGGGCATGTAATTTTCAGCACATAACCTCATAACCATAACCCTAAACCTGAAACCCAAAGCAGATCACCCTCGAGTACATAATTTTAAGCACATAACCTCATTGCCATTTCTCAAAGACCCCAATATCAAAGATCACCCTTGAGTGCGTAGTTTTAAGCACATATCCTCAATGCTTAATGTCTGCAAAAAAAATTAAGAAGTAAAATAACTTCACTTTTTTTAAGAGTATGGACGGTAGTAATTATAAGTCATATTATCATAACTTACCTAGATTGAGGTTAGAAAGCTATATGGTTCCGTTCATACTTTCAACATCATTCGTTGATATACCAATACATTTTAGTACACTTAAGCATTATGAACCATTAGATATGAAAAAATGTATTCATTGATTATTTGCGCATTACCAATAATTGAGGTTATGTTTTTAGTCAATATAAACTGTATTATCTGATTCAGCGGTCCCTAATCTATAAAAAATGATTTTAAACATTAGCTATACAGCTTTAAGCCGTATACTGCAATCAACTAAACAAATTTTTTCCTTTAATTGACACTTTAAGATCATATTTTCGAGGTTATTATATTATAATAAAGCTTTCTCTATAGTTTTCCTAGATTCTGCAATTCTTAACTTAAAACTCCAAAAAAATTTATTCCGCTAACATGTCCCGATTTCATTTTATCCACAAATTACACGATTTCTCGTGTGTTTGAGGTTATGTATACATTGTGGCAGTTTAAATTTGGTCTTGTCTATAATTTTCCGTTAATCTACAATGTTTCACCTAAAATTAAAAAAAGAAATGGGTTCGTATGTCATGCTATTTCATTTTTTCCCTAAATTACACAATATCTCGTGTATTCGAGGTTACACATACATTCTGGCAGTCTTCTTTTGGTCTTTTGGTCTTGTAAATAATTTTCCGTTAATCAACAATGTTTTACCTACAATTTAAAAAAAAATGGGTTCCTGTGTCATTCCTAGGAGGCGCTTTTTGATTTTGTCCCTAAATTTAGCATTTCTGCCCATAGTGCGCTGTGAGCTCTTCATAGGCTCACTGGCGTTTAAATTCCAGCGTATAAACGTGAATGTGTACGCTTGCTCCTTAAACCGTCTGCCCCCCAGAGTCCTCACTTTTGCAGCTCCAAGGACGAAAGCCTGGCGTCATTCTTTCAAAATCTCGGCCTCCAAAATCATGAACATGTACAAGACCGATCTGCTGCTACTACGTGACTGTGACAACTGGGGGCAGAGGGCATTGATAGAGGACCTCTAATGGCCGTTAACACCATAGGCTGCAGCGAGTGCACAGGGCTGCTCTATCACGATGGCACAGAAGTGCAAAGTCCTTGGACTTAGCTTATTATATCAAGAGGCTCAAGATGCTATACATTTAATTCTTTTTTTACATTCGATGAGACAATATTTTTATTGTTATTTTAAATTTTTATTTTTGTTATTGTTTTTATATTGTATATTATTGAATTTTTGTTTAAAGTCCTATTATTTTATGCTACTCGTTCTCTACCAATATTTTTGTAACTTCAACTTTATTTTATCTACTTTGTTACTATCATATGTATAATGGGGTTTTACCTCCCGGTCCTAATAAATGTAAATCAATTAATCAATCTCTCTCTCTCTCTCTCTCTCTCTCTCTCTCTCTCTCTCTCTCTCTCTCTCTTAATACATAATTAATATTTCATCTAACTTTAAATTTTGGAAATAGGTTTTAATACATATCCATTATATGTATATATAATATAATATATATATCGATATACATGAAATCGATTTGTATCGGAAAGAAATTTGTAAACACGTAATATATATGAGGCGTTTTACCTCAACTCTCTAAGCGCGGCGCAGGAATGCTTAATCGTGCTGTTTTCAGCTCATGTTTAAAGGGCTAAAATGCACATATAAATTATCATAACAAAGTGATTTCGATGTATTTTTTCCTCAGCTTTCCGATGGTCTTCTCAGAATTGTTAAATTTGCTTAATTTAACCTTAAAAAAATATAAAATGTGCTATATCTCAAAAATCCATTTTTAATATTTTTTTTGACCTGCTAGATCGAAAGAGGAGGAAATTTTACGTCAATATAGCTATTTTCTGGAAAGGGGTTTTTTGATTTTATCGAGATATCATTCAATAAACACAAGGCGCTCGACCAGGCGCGGCTCGCCGCGCGTACAACTTCGGTGGTGGCGTGCGAATGCGTTGTCATTTATTTATTCATTGGCTTTTGTACGAATTAAATAAATTATATTTTCTTCTGCAAATGTATTTCTGTTTATTAATTTGTTTAGTTAATAATTTTTTTTTCTCATTATATGAATATTACAGAAAAATAGATATGTTTCAGGATTGTTTTCTAAAATAATCAACATGTTCAGGAAAAAATAATTATGAAACCACCGATAGGTGGCTTGTACTGAAATTTCGATGCTCGAAAGTGATTATGCAAGATTTGTTTATATGTATTATAATGGGCAGCGGATTTTCAAGGAGCTAGCCGTTGGAGAATAGTAGTAGATCCCTGTAATGTCGGCAAGGAGTTGTCATTAGGATCTGATGTCGAGTCGAGGCCAGTGCAGTAATGGCCCAG
>UELU01008608.1:0-30736 GCA_900490025.1 Megastigmus dorsalis
ATTTTTTCAAGGTCGTAAGTGACTTAGAAAACGAAAAAAAAAAATAAAATCGAAAAAATGCGTTTTTGGCCATAACTAACCTAAAAATGGAGCTACGGAGCTGAAATTTTGCACAGAAGCACCATTTTTTATTACCTTCAGTTAAAGAATTTAATGAATAATATTCATGACAAGGTCAATTGCATATGCTTATCCTGTATGCCCTTTCAATAGAATCAAATACTTACTTATATACTGCAAAATGACTCCGTTTTCTAAAATAATATAATGCTCAGTAACAATTGTAACGTTACTAATAATACTGATTATAATAATACAAAACCAAAATTTTTATCCATTAATGTAGGTATGTATATACTGTTACTGACTTCGTTTTCTATTTGAAATGCAATCGTTACCACCAAGTACTTATAGGTGTTAATACGAGAATAATCTGTTACGGAGGTAGCTCTAAGCTCTTGACGTTGCGGTCACTCAACGGTCATCGTACGCGTCAAACGGATGAATGGTCGCAGTTACAGGGAAGTAATACTTGACTTTATGAACTTTTAGGAGTTGGGAAAAATTTCTAGACTACTTTTTGGTGTTCTTGCCTACAGGAAAAGGGTCCTAGAGTATTTTTAGGTGTTTTAGTACCTACTGAAGTATCTAATTTTGGGATTATGTGCTAAGAACATGGGAAAAACGCGAAAAATAACGGTTTTTTCAATTTTTGAGCACGTTCCGGTCAAAATATGATAATTTGAATACGTGCGTTCGAAAGTACGGGAAAAAACACATGAAAAATGATTATTTAGATGTTAGCCAAATATGACCTTCATAGCCTAAAAAATCCAAAAAATCTTAAAAAGAATCAGGCTATTTTGTAGTAAAAAATTTGATATTCATTAATTTTTTCAGAATTTTTGGAGCAAACAGTAAAGCAGGAGAAATTATTTCCCAAAAAACACGTTTTTTACGATTGTGGCACTATTGCCAACTAGGGGTCTGAAAATTTAGGTGAGAGAGCTTCCAAATATGCTCTTTCGAATGGCTAATCCCCGATAACGATTCACTCTTAGGCAATTTTAACATTGTTAACCCGCTATAGCATTTCCAATTAAATAATGTTATAACGATAAAGTTTTTTATTTCCATCGAGAAGGTGAACATAGTTACCCTTATGTAATCTATATTCTGAATCTTATTTATAAAAACGTACAATTAAAAAAAATTATCGCTTTACCCTTATTTGATGGAAATGAATCTCTGCTAAAAGCATCTGAAGGAATTCACGGTTAATTTTTAAGTGGCAAAGGGCTTATTCTTTGGTGATCCATTTTGTGATTAGAATTGAATTGGATTGTTTTTTTTTAAGGCAGCACTTATTTTTACTTGACATTCCTATCAGCCTGCGGTTACGGACAAAGTTATTTAATAGTTTAAAGTTTAAAAAATATTTAATAAAAAAGAAATTTTCGTACCTAATAGAAAAGTAAAAAGGCTCTATTGTACTCGGAAAATATATACTTCCATAGAATATATATATCTATAAAGATATCCTCATTTACTTAAGATTCTCATATGCTAAAAAGATCTTAATTTTTTTTAATTATAGATACTTTTTAAATGCTGTAGGAAATTATAAACCTCTCATAAGTACATTGACTTTACGTATCATTTTCGGGATAATCATTTCAAGAGCTTATCAGAAATCGATTATTAAGCCTCTGATTCTTATATGTTGTATGAAGTATTATATTGATAAAAATATTTCCTCTATAAATTAAAAAAAATATAACCATCGATAAAAATTTTTATCAAATTTTGATTTTCTTTTTCAGAAAAACGAAGACCAATGGTACACTGCTTTTTACATGTCAGCTTTTATATTTTTCATAGGTCATCTCATGTTTCTTATATTTGGAACTGCAAACCTGCAGCCTTGGAACGATCCGAATTATTCCAAATCGGAATCTAATGACAGTTTAGATTCTCAAAATAAAAACAATTAGTAATGTAGCATAATATTTTTGTTAATTTATAAAACATTCGATTTACATCAAGAAACATAAAAGTGAAATATTTCTATGTCTTGCTAAGCTTTGTACCACTGGTTACAAAGTAACATAATAAAATCAAAATTTCCATAGCCTACCTTTAATGCAAATATTCTACATTAAATTACAACAAGGCTACGATTTTAAATAATTTGAAAATAGTTTGTTTAATATTTATTGATACAACGTATGTATAACAGATACATAAATACGTATATTTTATTGTCTTGTTATCGAAACTGATAAAAAAGTCGTAAAAGGAATTTATTAAGCTCGCACTTGAACCAAAATGAGCCTCTTGAGATTTAATTTTCAATTATTGTACATTACAATCGAAAAGTGATTAAAATGGTTTGCATTTATGCAGAATTTTTGTACAATTAATTATGTATGGACAGTATTAAATTTTTCACAGTACCCAAAAAAAAACTGTAATTTGTATAGTTTGCAGAACTTCTATAGAAACTCTGCGAGAATTCTACATAAATTCTGGGGCGCCTCTGCAAAATTTCTGCAAAACTTCTGCAGAATTCATGTAGAAAGGTAGCTCGAAATTTGTATAATTTTTTTACGGATTGTGCGGAACTTCTACATAACTTTTATACGGATTGTGTGGAATTGCTACAGAATGTATGTACATTTGCAGTAAAATTTGCATAGGAAATTTGCAAGATTTATACGGAATTTCTTAGAAAAAAAAGTAATATAATAATAGTAAATTTGTGTCCGTGTGTATCTAAAATATACACGTATATTTTAATTGTTTTGTATACAAAAAAATTATTGAAATTATGTATATACATTTGTTACGTAATTAGTATAATTATAGTTCGTAAATAAAATCTTAGCTTAAGATATACTTTGTAAGAAAATTAAGGTGATATTTCGCCTTAGATTTAAAAAAAAATTAATAAAATAAATCATACTGCCTAAATGATTGAAACATAATTACATAGGTATTACCTAATTCAAGCCACTTCGATTTACTCTCAATAAAAATCGCTGCGATAAATATAGAGCAAAAACTATTAATTCGAATTTCATTTTCAATTTTCTTGACTTTTTCATTAATACGCATTATTTCTGCTGGTGTATAAAGAAACTCATTTATTTTCATAGTACGTATATTTTCATAATAAATATTTATTTTCAATGAATAAACATCGCAGTTATAAGAAAAATAAGTTTTAAAAAATAAGAAATGTATAATGGGTGCCTACAAACAGATAGAATATATTATTCATTTTTAAAAAATATTATCTCACAAAGTTTATTATTACAATTGTTAGTAAGAAATTAATAAATTTTTTCTTTATGTTTTCTAAAATCAATAAATAGAAAATAGTAAAATAAGATGTCGCTAATGGTACTGTAAGTTGATGCAACATTAAATAAATATATTAAAAAATTAATAGAAATAAAAATAAGATGAGATTATTTTTATTTTAAGTGTGTGAAAAAAAAACAATAGTGTAGGTCTTATGCCATAAATTTGTTTACAAACATATTAATTAAGATTTTTATTTGAAGAATAATTATAAAATTAATATTGTAATTTGAAGAATAATTTTGGAAAAGTAAAGTCAAATGAAAGGATAACAAAATATTAAAAAGAAATTATGTATTAATTTAAAATTGTTGTACCTATTGGTGCCATATAAAATATAGGTATTATCTTGTTCCTATAGTGTCTTAAAAACATCGATTGTAAGAGAACAAAACTCCCTAGAATAATCAAATGTATACTTTTGTATGCAGCTAGCAGCATTCACAACACCGTAAGAGGTTATGTCAGTAATCACACGTGCGAATGTATTATGAGGAAGCGACTATAAATTCGAAATTTTTTAAACATAAATTAAAATAAATATGAGTAATCCAAATGAAAAACAGTCGAGTAACATATATGTAAGATTGGCAGTCAATCGTATTGATCAAAATCTGCCATCTAATCAAGATCCACAGTTAGTATTCTTCACTCCTGGTGAAGAAATATCTACTCAACCAGACTTTTTGAGGTATTTAATAATTATTCTCAAATGTAAAATATTCCAGTATACAGAATTAAATAAAATTTCAGAGGTCATGGAACTTATGTCGATGAACAAGAAGTACTCCGAGCATCTGTTGCTGGTCGTTTAGAAAGAGTAAATAAATTAATTTCTGTAAGGCCTTATAAGTCTCGTTACCAAGGGGAAATAGGTGATGTAGTTATAGGTAGAATAACAGAAGTTCAACAAAAACGATGGAAAGTGGATACGAATTCAAAATTAGACTCTGCTCTTTTACTATCCAGTGTTAATTTACCTGGAGGAGAATTGGTATGAATATTATTATTTTGATTTATTCGTTGGTGCAACCATCGTAATTATATGTAACTTATATTCCTATTTTGATGTAATGATGATATTCAAGTATTATTGTATAATTAAAAATTTCAGAGAAGACGTTCTGTGGAAGATGAACAAGCTATGAGACGTTATTTGCAAGAAGGAGATTTAATTTGTGCTGAAGTTCAAAGTATATTTGCTGATGGATCATTATCGTTACACACGAGAGTTTTAAAGTACGGCAAGTTATCACAAGGTATTATGTTAAAAGTATCACCTGCCTTAATTAAGCGACAAAAAACGCACTTTCACAATTTGACAAATGGAGCTTGTTTAATTTTGGGAAATAACGGTCATGTGTGGATTGGCGCAAATGTTGCTGACACAGATCGTTCAGAAGGTGGTTTTACTCAAGATTTATCTAGAGTGAACCAAGAAAATAGAGAAGTTTGCGCACGATTAAAAAACTGTATTCTCAGTCTTGCTAAAAGCAATATTCTATTGTCGGATACAACAGTTACTTATGCTTACGAAGAGTCTATGAAATATAGTGTACAGGAATTATTACATCCAGAAGTACAACTCGATGTTTCTTTATTGACTCATCAAAGAGTTATATTATAGACAAAAGGTTTTTATATATTTTATAGAATATTGTGTATAAACATAACTAGTTTTTATTTTTAATGAAATTATATTGTAATTATTGATTTTCATAAAATCGATGTCAATTTTGTACATTTACATATAAAGCATAATAAATTATATTTTAATTAATATAATGTTCTAGTTATTTAAAATTTATTTTTAAAAATACATCCAATTCAATCCCACTCATAATGCAAATTCGATATATTTTAACTTGCGGTATATACAAGCATTTTTTTTGATACAGGTATTTTAGAATACTATTTTTAAATAAAAATTTTTAACTTACCCAAAAATAAATTTTGCATATCTTTTAAAAAATTGTGGACCACAGCCTACAATTGTACAAAAGAATTCACTTTGGCCTCTTGTTACTGTGCAAGAAAATTAATCGATTACTATCCAAAAAATACTTTTATAAAAGTTTTATTTCATAAATTAGATTAATTATTTACAAAGTCACAATTCTTCAAATTTGTATATTACTGAATTTCATGTTTCATTGTTTGCGTCAAAAATTTATTTTGATACGTTATACTTTTTATGAAATTTTTCAATTATGCAATGTAGGGGGGAATCAATTTAGATCTTGCCAGCAATTTTAATAATGGAAAAAATATATCGATACCAAAAAACTTTGGCAAACTGAGGGTCAACCATTCAGTTAATTCATGTATATATATATATGTAATACGTCATATTTACTTTGTATACTGAAATATTCTATAATATTCTACCATATGTTCGTATATTACCCTCAGTTTTACTGGATTCGGAAGTTTCAACGTTAATTTTCCATTTAAACTAATGTGTAATTATTATCCGCGGTGCATCCCTCAGTATTTCGTTACGGTAACGCCCTACTCAATTATCTTGTTTAGGCCTTGTGAACTCCATCACTGCTGATCATCGTGTGAACTTTCTCTTTTGACTGGCATATATCTAATACATCGATACATTCGTACTACATATACTGTAAATAAGCCATTTTTCTCATCAATTATATTCAAAACTTATATTTTCAGTATTACATTTATTAGTTAATATTAAAACTTTGTTCATATATAGTGCATATTTTATAATCTTATATTTGGATATAAGCTAGTATAAATTGAATGGACAATGATGTAATTTTTGTACTTGTTACTTCATCTTTCAATTCGGAGAGTTGGATAAATTCCTTTATATTATTATAATGAACCAAAGTTATATGCATAATATCGAACAACTGTAAAATTATTAATAGTTTCCAAAAAGTTTGTAACGTTCTCTTCACATAACAGCTTTATTATAACAATTAATGAGATAAATTAGGACTTTTCGCATCGATCAACACGACACACATATAAAACCATAAAACTCTTAATCGAAATCTATAATTTGCCGCTACATATACAAGAACGGTTTACTCGAAATCCATCACATCTGCACAGCAGCAGCAGCAGCACGTTCAGTATAAGAAACGAACACCAGCGGAGCTCACCGGTATCGAGAGTGAGAGTGAGAGAGAGAGAGAGAGAGAGAGAGTGAAAAGCCTGGGGTTTCGCGCCTTCTGCCAGCCACCACCTCTTTATCCGCACGCTTTTCCCGCCAGAATATTGGAAAGTCCGTGGTGCGGCGGTGGCGGTCCCCGGGCGACAAGTCCCTTTTTCCCCGAAAGTCTCTCTCTCTTGTAATATTTACCTGCACATTACAAATGCAAGAGAGAGAGAGAGAGAGAGAGAGAGAGAGGGACTCGCGTCAGATGGGCCATAGGACAAAATTTTCCACTGCGCCGAGCTCGCCCTTTAAAAGTTTAAAGGCCTAAGAAGCTAGCCATTTACGGATGAATTGGGCTTTTCTCTGCGGCTGCGGCGGCGGCGGCGGCGGCTACGCGAGGCACCGAGGCACGTCTCTTCTATATTACCTCGGGCCTGCAATAGGGCAAATTGGCCTGAGGCGCACCCGCTGTCGCGCCTATATGTATATATACAGAACACGTGAATTTCCATGGGAACTTTTTGCCAGACGATGCGGACCCCCTTTTATGGAGTCTTCTGCAGTCTCGACCGTAATACCAAGTGACTACCTATATACATATATATCGAGGTCCGCTGCACCCCCAATGCCGCGTCTTGCACCTTATAACGATTTTTCAAGACCTTCTTTTAACTTTGAATCGTGTATGGCCTGGTTTCGTAGACGGATTTCAATAGAACGCTGCTGCGTGCGGAGCATTTGTCTGCTTTGGCTATTTAAAGCGTTTCGGGGTTCTTTAAACGGGCATTAATTTGTATAAAATTGGGGGCTTATGCAATTATGAGCTTCGTTTGGAAATGCTGAGAATAGTTGCTATTGATAATTTGTAGAAATTGGGTAACTCTCGTTAAAACAAAGATATGATTGCATTTATCGATAGTGGTTATTTCACAAAATTAAACTCTTTTCAAAGTGAACTGTGATAAAATTGCTAAATTTTAATTTACCATAGCATCTACCTTAATGACTAATAATTAGGGTTGGCAGTATCGTGCATTTTCTAATAAAAAAATAAATATTCGTTATAACCGCCGTGCAACATACATTTCTGCAGGTAACGCCATTCATTATATATATATATGTTATTCTGCAATAGAAATGTTACGTTGAGAAACGGTATAATAATCGGTCGATCAACCGCATCTAAAAAGCGTAGGAAGCTTATACAAGCTCTACGATTTAATCCTGTTGACTTTCCCACATTTCGCAGGTAAAGGAAATCTCCCGTTTTCTATACCCTCTTCGTATTTTGTTACATTCGCGCAAGTATCAAATTGATTTCTCGAACCAGCACAAATTCGCGTGAATAATCAATTGGAAACTACATTTATTACGATACACCACGAGCCACAACGTAATTTGGCGTTCGCAAAACAGTCCTTATACCCGTTAAAATAACGAGATTCGCATATACTTAGAAAATAATACCAAACGATCTACAAAGCCAAAGTGCGTCTGCATATCGGACAATAAACTTATAAGAAGGAGACGGGACAACAAAGTGGACATAGAAGAAAAGCTGTTTTCCCCGCAGACTCCGCACGTGTTTCGAGAGCTTGTGAGAAAATGTAACACGTGCGCGCGAGTCTCGGGCGACCCCAGAGAGAATAATCGTTATATGCCGAGGCTCGAAAAGAAGAAAAAGAAATTCGGCGAGCTGAGCCGCTGCAGCCGGTAGTCGTCGAAGGGGCCACGCGCATTCGGTCCTCGCGCCACGCGCCTCGAGTTCTGAAAAAAGCAGCAGCAGCAGCAGCAGCAGCCTCCTATGTTTTCTTCCTTTTTCGTCTTGCGTCCCTCTCTCTCTCTCTCTCTCTCTCGCCCTTTTCTTAAGAGACGCTGTGCAGTGGCTCGAGGAGATCCGAAAATCGTTCCCACGTGTCTGAAAGGACTGACTTTTTCATTGCTTTCATTAATCTACTTTAACGTGACGCACGTATTTTATAGATATATATATTTGTTTCTTTATCGATCTTTTCTATATACCGGTGGTGTCTATGAGGGTTTGCGATACGTTCCTTTTGTGTATTGAGAAGGTTTTCTTATCGTGGGAGTTTCCAAGATTATTGTCATCGCGTGTTGATCTTTGGGGGGTGGAGGATAAGTCTTGGAATAATATTTTCTTTACCTATACAGCACCGATGACGAAAATTTACTGCGGCAGTTATCGAATGTGTGTATCGATTGGTTTTGCTGCGACTTTAGATAGTATGAAATCTGCGTTATCTATAGTGAAAATCGTTAAAAGTTTGCATAAAACATTATCGTGAAACTGCAACATAATACGTTATCTCACCTGTACTTGTAGTGTTTTCTTCTTTTAATATTGAATAATTTTTGTAAGACATTTTAAACATTTCTAAAGTTACTTATATCGATATCTGCGCTTTGCGACTTTATCAGATCCACATTCTAATAATGATTCCCAAGTCATCGTCAGTTTTTATCATTTTTGTCCTTTCTTTCATCGCGAGTAATTAACTTAATTTAGGCAAAGAATTTACATTCTAATACTTGTAGTTTACCATCCGATTCTTCAATTGCAATCAATTTGCAAACGTTATACTTCCTGTCACGTAAATTCACGCCCAAACTGAAAATACTGCATATTATTTTACTAATTCTAATTGATCCTATCAAAGCTCCCTATGCAATCGTTTAACACCCATTTCGTGAAATCACACCATCGAATCATCAAAAAATATTTGCCCCTTGAAATAACAGAGACGATGTAACTCCGATCAAAATCGATCCCGGTCAAAATAGCTGCCACAGGCAATACATACCAAATTCTGGATTCCGACCAAAACACATATTGGGCGTGTAACAAAAGCTCGTTTAAAAACCGCCTAATTCGATCTGGAAGAAGAAAAAAAAAAGGAATAGAACGTGAAAGGAAAAACGTGAAATATATCCCATAGCCCGGAGGTAATACAATATCATCCAAGTTCTCGATATTTTTTTTTTCACCGCTTCCCCTATAAACGAGGATCAACCCCCTCGATATCCCATATCCATTTTTTTCCATGACAGGATACGGAAACAACCCTCGAGATCCCTCTCGAAAATAAAAAAAATTAAAGCCACTTTTCAACTTTTTTCCCCTCAATTTCATACGGATACTTACACCCCAAGGATAGCGGGGTCACGCTTTATATACCATTAAAAAATTTGGAAAAAGTTTCGAGTACAGCAGCACCCCGAAAAAATCAGTGAATCAGTGCCTTCGTCCATTTTTTCCTTTCGCCCCGGCGATGTTTATCTTTGCGCGCAACTGCCGCACAGACACCGACCTGCCACTGCTTATTTCGGAAAAACCAAACCTTTGTTGCGTTTTCGCGCGCGCACTTGTGTGCACTTGGCGCGCTTTTCCCCTCCCTCTCGCATCCTATATACCTCGCAATATTCTTTCCTTGGGAATTCCGGGTGCAGCACGAGAAGAAGAGAGTCTCTCTCTCTCTCTCTCTCTCTCTCTCTCTCTCTCTTGCACTCGTGGGTCCGACGTCTTATGGGAACGCGAAGACGCAGATGGGATTGTGTTTAATGAAGTCTGGGCCCCGAGGTTGCACCTGCCGTTTCCTGAGCCAGAACTGCTGCTGCTGCTACTTCGAGAGTAAGAGAGAGAGAGAGAGAGTGGCGACCGTTACGGCCTCGAGCTCCCGCCTAAACGAAATTCTCTCTTGGCGGGAATATCGTCCTCGTCGTATCGTTTCAGAGACTATATACATATATACCTGTATGTATGTATGTATGTATGTATGTATATACTCACTCGGCGAAATTGCTTTTATACTTATAGCTCGGTATAGATGTATATATGTATTGTCTATAGGTGGAGTCCGCAGACTTTGCTCCGATGGCTCCGCGTTGCCAAGTGAACTGGCGCTTTTTTCCAACAACAAGGTATAGATGGGTGGAGTGTACCTGCTGCGTCGATGTTCTACCGTGTGGATTTTTGCACGTGCCGCGGTTTATATAGGTGGAGAAGGAAGGGATGCAACGGCGATTAGATTGCTTTTATTGCTCTATATGGCAGTTTTTAAAGGGTTAGATATGCCGATGAGAAAGAGAAAGCGTGCTACCGCAACGAAATGGATTTAGCCGAAACTTATTTAAACATTGCTTTATTTCTCATTTTCATTGCTGCTGTGATTTCAATTATGTAGACCCCCTGGTGTCTATAATAGATCGAAAGAGAGAATTCCGAGGAGAATTCTTTCGCAATTAGAAGGGCGATGTCATTGAATGAAATTAATGATCGGTGGACGCCGTTTAAATTATATTCGAATGATCTAAAGTAATTTAATATTTTTGATGACAGAGATTCATTATATACTCAGGAGCTAGTGTGCAACAATCAAAAGTTATAAATATTATCGAGCCACGGTGAAATTAGAGAACAATACAAAATTTAGATTCTCCCAGCGGTATTAAGTCGATACTTGATTTCTTCTGAATTTTTCAATAAGAACAAAAGTTACTACCGGCCGATGATTTCTTTTGTATGACGTCACACGGCTCGTAGTTCAAAGACGCCGCCCTGAACTGTGGGATGGAGTTACAGGAAATTTAAAGCCCAGTGTCCTCTTCATTTTTAAAGATACCGCGATCATTCAACAAAATTTTGCTAAAAAAACGAACACTGAGAATTAAGTAACCGTTGACTCCGTAAGTAACATTGCCCTTCAAAGATCTATAAAATATTTCGCTAATTGCACTACAAATCCAAATCTATTAAGAATAACACTGCGCTTATGGTGCATCTTTCGTTTCCCTATTTTTACTCGATTTCTATGTTTCGACACATTCAAGGGTGTGAATTAATAAGCACGCACAAGTGTACTCGATAACACGCGCAAGACGCGTTGAAATAAATATTTCAAGTGTCTTAAAATACGCAGGTATCGGTAATCGTGTAAAAATCGAGACGTGAAAAATGCACCTTACAAGCGCGTTACTTTTGTAGCACACTCGGATTCCCAATGTAAAGCGAGCGAAACAAAAATAAAAGATCGAGCTCCTAGCAACCGATCCGTACAAATCGGCCAAACGATCATTTCGCCAACGAAACAAAGGCCTATACACACGTACAGGCGCACAAGCTATACGGCTAAGCCGAGCGCCGAGCGAGCTAAAGTTCCTCTCTTCTCTCTTTTTTTCTTCGCGTTAACCTTCTCTCTGGCTTCCTCCTTTCTCGCTCTCACGAGGAAATCTCCGACAAATCCGACCGTTGGAGTTTCCGCCCGCGCTCTCGTTCCTTCTCGCTCTCGCTACACACGCGAGACAGAGACAGTGTACGAGGTAATTGGGCGCGTGGCTGGCATCTGGCGATCCGTGCACACGCGCCTCTCGTGCACGAAAGAAGGAGGAGGAGAAGAAGAAAAAAGGAGATCGAGAGGCTAGATCCCTCGTGTGCACCAACGCACACCCCCACGAATCCGATCTCGCGGAGAGAGAGAGAGAGAGACGAATTCCCTCGTTCAAAAAGAATGAAGGAGCGTGACGGAGTATTTTTCCGATGTGGTTTTTTTATTATCCAGCTGCTCGACTTCCGTCAATCCTTCGTCGATCCCCTTTCCTTTTTTTCTTCTGATTACTCAAATAACTTCTGAATCCTTGTATTTTAACGAATTCGAGACCCAGCTGGGCTGGGTATTTTAAAATTCTCGGAATAGAGACTGTATACGAGGTATTTTGCTCGAAACGCCTCTGTCAAAACAGCTGAGCCGGTAATTTTCGCACTACCGGGGAGACACCGAGACAGAGAGAATTAAGTTTCCGCAGGCTATAAGACAAATGGCCCAATCGTTGACATCCTTGACGCGTATACGCACACACTGCGCCCTATACCCCATTGATGGGAGGTACCCCATGGATTTAAATATAACTTGACTTTAAAATCCGGTTATTGATGATGCGCGTGTTTAAACGGAGCTTATAGAATCAGCTCTGATGCGGAGAATATTCAAGTGTCATTAGATCAATGACTGGATCCGATTACCGGTACACAATCGGTAAGAAGTACACACTCCCTTGATTGTCGCTCAATGTTTAAAATTTCAAGAAGTCAACCATTTCTCAATGTTATCGTGCGCGAATATAATAAGAATGCATTACGAGAGCATGTCCATAAACATGAAATTTCTATCCCGTACATTGTACAAGGCATTTAAAAGCCTCAGTGAAACATGCATAAAGCCCGCACAGAGCTGGGGTAAAGGAGAAAACGTGGAGCATCGGATTCCATCGTCGATCCTCTCCTGTATAGCTGTATAGGTCTACCTCTCCAACATACACACATATATATATACATATATGTATATATAGAGACTCGGACGCCCTCAGGTGGGAGTGCAACAGCTGTTGCGCCAAAAAAGAACCCGGGCGCAATCCTATGAGATATTTAAAGCCTCGCTCTCTCGTTCCTCGAGCCACGATGTTCTCTGCGTGCAACTCTCTCTCTCTCTCTCTCTCTCTCTCTCTCTATAGTCTCTCTAAAGTCTCTCTTTCTCTCTGATGCAGATCCTCCATAAAGATTCAGGGAAAAATACGAGTTAGAGGCTGTCGGATGAAACGAGTACCGAGAGAGAAAGAGAGAGCCTTGATGGGAGACTTTGGTTGTACGATGGCCACTTGATGGATGTGACGTGAAAACCGTTGGGTTTTATTCGAAAAAAAGGCGCGATTTCTCTCGAAACGTGGAGATTCGTGATGTTTGGAATGCAAAAGTTGATGATGCCGTTACGGAAATGAAGAGTCAATGTGTTTGGCTTAGGTATATAGAATAGAAACAGAGTTTGATGTATAGGTAAAGACTGTCAACGATTTTCATTGTCATGCATTCGATATAAATTATTATACGATATAAGGTATTATCGCATATTCTGGTACCCTAAATTATTGATAAATACAAACTGTGATAAACTTTTTCCGAAATTTTTCTTATATAGCTATTGAAATGATTGTTTAAATAAACTGTAATAGTTGTACGGTATAATGTAGATGTTAAAGTTCGATCTGAAAGGGTTGAATTTTTTTTATATTTAAAGAACAAAAACCAAAACCGTTTTCTTCACGATCTTTTTATTTTTTCTTTACACTACCAGTTTTTCAGTAACCAATATCCTCAATTCAATTTGTAGTTGGCAATCGAATATTCGTTTTACAACGTAGGAAATCAAATCTGACATATACCTCACCTTTTGTTACAACTGTATAAAAATTAAACTGCATTTTTCCAATATCATTGAACAATAAGCTTACACAATCTTCTTTTTCATCCCACACGCGATTCTACGTTAGGAAGTGATTATCGCATCGAGAGGGTCCCGATCATACCGTCTCATCTCTCAACCCTCTCATAGGCACTCTCCACGCGCGCGCGTGCAAAAAGTCCAAACGACGACAAAAGTACATAATTACGCTCTAACAAATGCCCGACTTTACTGCGCAATTGTACTTGACCAACTATATACATATACAGAGCCACAGACGTACAAAAAAGGGTCCCCGCAGGCATAAGTCACACAGGGACAAAGAGCAATCAAGATTCCTACGGGTGTGTGTATATACACTCGTTGTCCAGAGAGAGAGAGAGAGAGAGAGAAAAAGGATGGTCTTTCTCTTGCTCTCTCTCTCGGTGAACATTTCACGGTCAGACGAACTCTCGGCGGAGTCGCTCTGTTACCGGGCGGATTTCATGCTTTTCCCGCGCGCGCGCGCTTGCCGTACCGCGGTATACATTGAAGATGGAGCGAGATAGCCGCTATGGTATATAGTTATACATTCGGCCATCAGTTGAACGTCGACGAGGCCCCCTGAAAGTCGTGCTATATACGTGTGTGTGTGTGTTATACCGGAGGAGGAAGGCACTTTGTGTGTGTGCGTGTCGCGCGAGCAAACCCTGCGCGCGGCCGCACAAAGCGACTCTCCTGCCCATTTCCTGTGCTAAACACCGAACCGCGACTTGGATTTCTGCTCTCTATTTTTCCTTTCTCTCTTTTTTTTTTCTTTTTTTTTTTTTGTTCATTGTGCATCGTTGGTGCATGCGCGCGGCTATTGCGAAAATGCAAAACTCTGCGCAACGATGATAAATGCTGTAATTACGGGCAATGACAAAGTCCGGAGGGAGTCCTTTGCGGCGTTTTTTAAATTGTCGGTCAACGCTGGCGGTGGAAATTTTTGTTTTCACCACTTTTACGATTTCATTTTTATCGTTCAAGGTTTTTGAAAAGTTCGCGCACGATCGCATTCAAAGTGCAAATAATTAAGAATTCATCACACTAAAACTTGTATAGGTAATTTTATTTTTGGTATACATCCGCTATTAAACTCGTTTAGGTAGTTCCGAAGCTCGTGTAGTTATACACAGCGAGCGTTTGTAGCGTTAATGCACTCGGCTTGCGCCCGTTGGTTGTGATGCTAGACCGAGCGCGACCGTGTGACTGGGAGTTTTTCGGCTTTGCGCGTATTTACAGCTCCGCGACTATCGGTACTGCTATGCTTTGACGACAAGAAAAAAAATACTGACCACCATCAGAGTAGAACGGTTACTTTTTTTTTTCTCTACATTATATAGACTCGCGCGTACCCGCAGGTATTGCTCTGGTGATTCCACGTGTTTTGGTGATCTTCCGTGGTTTAACTCGATCACTTTTTCAACCTAAGACTGTTTATAACAGGACTATCGTAACCGATTCTAGCACATTCATTGACCACATATTGACCTACATAGCTACGAGTGAACTATTTATCTTTGTTATGGACAAAATAATTTAACATATTTTTCCACTTTGAACCTATCCGTGCAAGGATAAAAATAAAAGCAAACGTGCATAAATTAATCCGACCGGATTATAAAGCCAGGGCATCATAAATTCATCATCATCGTACAGCTGGTGTATTCACGAAAGCTGAACTTTCCGCCTCGACTTATACAGAAAGGGACAGAGCCGTTGAATAGAGAAGCGAAGAGGAAAAAGGGGTCGCGCGGGTGTGTGTGCCGCAGAACACAGCCCGGATACAAGAATCGGACAATAATCGCAGTCGATGGTCCGATCGGGTCCTATACACAAGACAGACGCCTCCTCTTACCTCTTTCACCTCCGAGCAATGGGCAGAAAAGTGCGCGCATGGCACATAATCCGTGAACCTAGCATCTGCATATAGGCGACAGCTGTTGCCTCGTCACTCGCGTCCATCGTCTCTGTACGATCCTCCTAAAGAAACTCTCTTCGCACACGCCAACCCCTTTGATTTCTTTCCCTATCCACACGACCAGTTTTTCCGCGCGTGGTTTATGCTATTGATTCTACCTCTTTGCTACATTGCTCGAAGACGATTGAAACTGTACACTCTTTGCAGATTGTATCTGGACTATGGCTATGTCATCAGCGATGAGAATAAAGGGGCTTCGCGCGATCAAAGTGTGTGCGTGTGTGTGTGTGCGTGTGTAGGCCATTGTTCATTGTCTAGTGTTATTACAATGATGATTTCTTTTACTTTGTTTATCCCTTGCTGTGCTTACTCATTGTGGATTCGATCGTTGTCTATTGCTATTGCACCGCATTATTCTATTGTCTAGATTGCACTCGAGCGTCATTTAAATTTATAATAGTCAAACATTTCTATGGCGTACATCTCTATAACAATATTAAATTTATCGATGCAGCATCGACTGTTGTAGTTTGAAATATTGTAAATGTACGTGGTACATCGTTTACATAATAATGAGGCGTGAAAAATTTCAACCGCTAATCGGCAAATGTATATAAGTGTCCGCAGCTGAAACTTTCCAAAATCATTTCTGCAGTGAAATATATTCAGGCACGCGTTCGAAACATTTAAAAAAGGGAAAAACCGTTGACTTGCGACACACTCGACGTTTCTGCAGACCGGCGGCAACAGCTCGCGCGCGCTTTAATACATAAATACTTATACATCTGCAGGTATAAAAGCAGAAGATCAGCGGCTCGATCTCCATCTCCCTTTTGTCCTGAAATCCCCTCGGATTCGGCATATATATATATACGCACAACCGCCCACACAACCGGCTGCCAAATATATATATATATATATGCACACCAAGCGTTTGCAATAAGCCCACAAATATGACAAATGAAACACCGTGAACGCAGATGTTTATAGTCTCCTCGGCTTCGGATGGTCGTATATACGTATATATAGTAAGCAAGGGTTGAACGTTAAAATCCTCGTAGCGGACGCTCCACGGAAGTGACACGCTATACCGGCAGATGACCAAACACACGTGGCTAGCGAAGAAAAATGAAAGATAGCGGATCGGATTTCCTCCGATCGTCACTTTATCGTATATATATTTGCACGTGCACTTTTGGGGGATAGTTTCGGTTTTTCTAAGCGAGCGATGTTTGCTTTCCGGTCAGAGAACTCGATGGGCACACACACCCACATACGCGCTTTAGTTTTGACCGATGCCCATAAGGTGTATATATATATACCAAAGAGGAGGCGCTTGTTCTTTGTGTGCGGACGTGCCTATTTGCGATTGATCCAGTTCTCTTTTCCAGGAGAGCAAGACGTTTTTAATGTAGCTTCGGCTCGAGGACGTGACCGTAAGAGATTGGTTCTGGATGGAGAATCGGGGCGTGTATGTATGTGTATTTTGCGAGAGGACGCAGATGGAGATGCTGCAGCACTTGGACCATTAATCCTTGTTTGAACTGCGGACTTTCGGTTTCTTTTCCCGTTTTAAAGAGCTGCAGATTCTCGATCCGTGGATTCGACTCCAGTTTTCCGAGGATTAAAGATAAATTGGTTTATCTCAAACTTTTAAACTAACTAACTAATACATTGGAAATGGAAACGATTCTTAATAAAAAATAATTCCTTACATCTATCATATTTATATAAACGTATTTAAGTATTCATCAAAAATATGACTATATCAGGTGATAAGACTAAATTGATCTTCACGAAATGCATATAGAGGCAAAATAAAAACTTTATCGTTGCAACGTTTCGAGGGTGGACAATCTATACCCTCCTCTTCAGGCTTAATAAACTTATACACTAATTCATCATTTAATTAAAAACCATTCGTCATAAATCGCTAGACGAGTAACTCGTGAAAACGTTTCACTTTTTTCCCTCCGCTATCTTCACTCATTATTAACGAGCGTTGTCAATTTTTAATTGTAGCACCTATATAGGTGTGGTCGTTAAAAAGGAAATTAATCTACTCAAATACCATTGATTCGAATATCAAGTCCAACATTCATTTTTAGAAAACCCGCATATTTCATCTTTCATCTTCGATATTTTAAATAAAAAGGTAACCTCGTTCAGTCCCCAATATGTCCCAAAGGAAGGTATGTATAAGCTCTCCTCGCTTCCGCGCCATAATTCCAGGTCACCGCGATATTACCGCAAACGCATATAACGACCATCCAGCCGCCAAGCCGCCAAGCAGAAAATCATCTCGGTCAAACTCTTCGTCCCGATCCATGCCATCTTCTTTAAAAGCTGTACTCAAACTCTGCACACACCGCACGCTACCATCCATTCATCGCTCTCAACGATGAGCCTCTCAACGCGCGCTGCACGAAGCGCGCAAAGAGAGCAATATCAATTAGCGGCGCTAATTTCGAGAGAATCCGCCGGGCCATCCCCGTAAAGGGGCCAAATCGGAAGCGCCCTGTACTTTGGAAGCTCTTGTGCACGCAGCTCTCTCCAGATATACATACATATCTTCGCGAGCTAGCTCGAGGAGGGCGTTTCGGGTGGAAAAACACACTGTATATACGTACGGCGGCGCTCGTCTTCAAAGGTGCCGACTTCGCGCTACGAAGTTCCGTAAAAGCCAAAGGGAGTCGCTGTGTGTGCGTGTACGTGTGTATGTGTACTGCGCCCGACAAAGTATGATTTCGAATTTCGGCTCTTATATACTTTCTCTCTCTCTCTCTCTCTCTCTCTCTCTGGCGTCGAAGAACAATGCCGGCCGGCGGCGTTGCTGTGTATGTATACGAGAGGCCAAACGCGCGGTATTGGGGCCCGTTAAATTTAGTAAGTGCGGCGTTTCTTGCGTCTCTCTCTCTCTCTCTCTCTCTCTTAAAATGCGAGAGAGTGGCCAGGTGCAGCAGCAGCCAGCAGCAGCGGCAGCGCGAGAGTCTTGGTGCTCTTTTCGCCTACTATAAGGGCCGCGCCGTTCATCTTTCTCTCGTTTCTTTTGCTGCTCCTGCCGCTGCTGCTGTTGTTGCTCTTCTCTTCGCTCTTTTTGTCTTTCTCCGTTCTCGACTATTTTTTTTCTTCACATACGCATTATAGGAACCTCTTTATGCGCGCAAACGTAGCCCTCGATAACGTCGTGGTGCATATGCTATGGCAGCATTGGATTCACTTGCAAGACTGTACAGCGATGCCGTGTACACGACGTCTATCCGCGCAATTATGGCATGTATCTAGTGACATTTGTATAGTATTTGCACAGCGGATCGTGCCATCTGTGTAATTGCTGTATTAGCGCTCTTTATGAGATCTCTATTAGTTCGTTACGGCGAGACGATTTTCTTTGAATTGTGCATATAATACATGCCGTGTGAAATTATGTTTCTGCGAATGCACGTTAAAACATTGAGTGCATTCTCGGTACTGTAATTTAGCGTCGCGCTGCTTCAATGCGACGTTAATGGGTTTACCGTCGACCGAGCAATGAAATAAAAATAACAAAAAATGATCCATGAGAAAATAGAAACTCATTTCTAAACTGTAAATTGCAATTGTATAAGATAGTTTATATTAACGGTGCTTTAAAAATAAATCGCGTGAGAATCGTAATTCTCCAATTCAATTGATAAAGTATAGAAGTAATATACAGTTACGTGCACGTCAATGAGATCGTGATACTTAAATTTAAGTATTTGAATTACGCGCTCGATTTAATCAAAATTCACATAATTGACGACCCAAATAAAAATCCCCTTATATTATTAATGCTACATCAATACGACAAAAGAAACTAAAAGTATAAAACCGTTAAATAAAATATAAGAGAATCCATGTAACAGTCGAGCCACATCGACTGCTATAATTATCAATATCCCTTCACAAAAAGAAACACCTCTCCAACACCCTTTTCTCATATATACACTCGTCCCCCCGCGAACAACCGACAAAAATTTCCCTCTCATTTTTCCGGAACGAAGAGAACACGCCCCAAAAATCTAAGTGAAAGAGGAAATACGGCGCGGTGGCACGTCGCGAGGGCCGGAAATCGCGTACCTTCAGCTGATACACTATACCTACACTTCGCTTTCGGTAATCCCACGTATACATAAAGGGCTACACGGAACACCTGCGGCGCTCCCCATTATACGACTCAGACCACGGAAAATTATTGTGGTAATCGTCTTCGGGTCGCTTTGCGTGGGGTAATAGGTCGCGTGTACTTTTTTTTTCCTTGTTATTTTCGATGCACAGCTCTCGAAATTAAAATCCTTTCCCAACGGACAAATCACCCCAGCTTAGAGATGGTAATTATAGTTGGAAACTCGTTTACTTTTTTGACATGTTATTTGCTATATAGCTGCGTTTATGATTTAATCTAATTGTTTTCTTGATTGTTCCGTAATTATAGTTTTTATTAATGAATTTTGTGTGTTAATCACTTTATTGTTACATTAAATAGCTTCATGTAAATAACTCTTGTAAAGTTATGTTATTCAATATAATAGTGAAGTGGATATTTATATGTCACATTAAAGTGGTTTTCCACTCTAGAATATGTAACGTTTATCACCTTTAGTCTTATAACAATTTTGCTATTAACTTACTGACAAGAATATAATCTAGAAGTAAGTAGAAAACCTCTTCTTTCACGATGTAATAGATTTTTGTTTCTATTAAGTAAAATCTACTTTACATATATATAATTGTAGTTAGATAAAAAATATAGATATAGCCAAGTACAGATCAAAAATTGGTATATAAGGTATATAGAGCAAGATCAAATTGGTTCACTTTATTTGCTGATTACGTAAAATAAAAAATGTATGGCTGCATAGGTTTCTGCGCTAATGATAAGATTCCCTCGGTCCAAGAACTCCTAGATAAGCGTACTTATTTTTCTACGGAAAACCATTAGATGGGAAAATATAATCTGTGGCCGCAAATATAAGATCGGATCTCGATACAAGAAAGATCTCCTTTCCAAACATACAGATTATGTTCCTCCTTGCTAAAACTATATTAGGTGAAATTCGTTATATACCAAAGATTTATTTAACGTAGCTCAAAATACATTGCCATTCAAGCATAAGTAACTCTCAACCGCCATGCTTATAGCCTTATCCGTTACCAAAAATCTATCGTATCACGCCAACGGTTCTACACAGCCAACCGCGAAGCCATTCTCAACACACACATACAATAGCGCAATCGGTGCCTAGGAAAAAAAAGGTGCCGATCAGATCGTTGAACCCCCATCCTGCCAAGTAAATGGGTCTCTGCATATATACACATACCCACAGGTAGAGAGGAAAAAAAACGACCGTTAAAACTCATCGAACCGATGGATCCTCCCCCGCCGTGTGCAATCCACACACACACACACAAAGGTGTTCACACAGGTACGCACGCATTTAGCGTATCCGTTACGCGCATCCGTCGCGCACGCGGGGGCATCCGTGACCTCGCTACCTTTTTTTCCTTTTTTTCTTTACCCCGCGTGAGAGAGACCCGAACTGACTTCCGCTGTGTCCCCGTGTGTGTGTGTGTGTGTGTGCCGCGGGGACTTACACGCGTCTCTCTTATTGCGTGTATAAACGTGGATTCACTCTGCTGGGGGTTGAGCGAGACCACTTGTGCGCGGGAGCCCGCGTTATGCAGGTGTGCGTAATGTTGGTTCCTCTTGGCGATGAGTGATATCGGGACGCGTTCGTGTGCTGGTACAGCAGCCGCGGGGCCCTTATATAGCCGCGCGCGTAATTGCTTGTAACGTACAAAAGTGGAATATGCTCTTCGTGTGGCGGACGTTGCGAATTTTTTTTTGTCTCGGCTTCTTTTTTTTTGGGCGGCTGATTGTTATTATCGTACATGGTTTATTTTTTGTTCCGTGAAGTACGGGAGTATCCGAAATCTTAATTAAAAGTTAACGAGCGTGCACCAGGAAATTTGAGGCTGTTGCAAGCACGTAAATGGATATTTGACGATGCCGATTTTGCGCTAATGAATTTTTTGCACTCAAATCGCAAATTACGACATAGTAAAATCCCTGGTCATTAATTTTAATTGATTGTCGAAAAATGCCTGTTTGCAACAATAACTATTATTGCGCAAACATTAGTTGCAGCATGTGCAAAACTAGTATTGGAACACTCGCTTGTACAATTTGTATTCGCTGTCGACTAGCGTCGAGTCTATATATACGCAACGATTAAGCGCACCTATATATCAAATCATTTTCCACAGTCAGACTTGCAGTATATAAGCTTCTCCTTATTTCATTTCTCGAAAAACTTTGAACTAAATCATACCCTGGATGTACGCAAGTTCACAAGCCTCGCATCCACAACTGTTCGCGGTATAACCACCAATGCCTCCGACCAAGGTGGCGAACAATATAATATATAATTATCGACACAACTGCAGAGCGCAACTCTCGCTGCATACGTAACGAGCTCTCGAGATCCACGACATGAATGATTCAGCAGAAAGCGGCTCCGCATAGCCAAAGTAAAAAATGAGGAAGAAAATCCCTGGGAAGGAATCAGGGCCCAGCGCCGGTACATTGCGATCGCGCGCGCAACGTATCGTTATGCTTTTTGGCCAAGGGCCCGCGCGCGCAGCACCTGCTGTCGCTCGTGTCTATATATATATTCTCGGTCAACTCACACGCTCTCGGTGTCCGCGTGTGTGGGTAGAGCGAGCAGCGCCCGCATAAGTCTTTCAAGGCCTCGCTCCTCCTTTGGCTGTGTGCAACCGTCGAAATCTACCCCCATACGAGCTGTATAGGAGCTTAAGTGGCCCGTCGTGATAGAGCCCTGCGATAATCTGCTGCTCGCATTTTCCGCCCTCCGCCCCTAACGACCGTGAAAGCTCTTACTTATAAATGCATACTTACTTGGTACTTACAAGGTGTCGTCGTTTCTCCTTATGTGGCTCTCTCTCTCCCTCTCTCCCTCTATGTGCGCTTCGAGCACTGCAATTACAGAACTATTGCTGCGTTAAGGCTTGATGTATGTGGGTTTCGGTGGTGATTTGAATGCGATTAACCTTTTTTTCTTGGCGGTATAAGTATAGTAAAGACCATGACAGCCATTGTCGTCCCTGTAAATGAGTATAGGTCTGCACAGTCTGTTGGACTATTCTATGTGAGATGCATCACTAATGACACTCGACAGAGGCCCTATACAACTTTCCCCAATATTTTTTTTACGAGTTTTTATATGTACACTTTAAAGACTTACTTGGCAAACGTAAATGGATTTGGAAGAAATATCTTTTGGTTTTGATAATGAGATAAGAGAAAACAAATTGTGTTATATTTTGCAAGCATTTGGCAATACATTAATACTCGCTTTTACAAACAATTTGAGAGAAATTAAAAAACTGAGCTTTGACATTGTTTAGTCAAATATACACATATAATTCTTTCACGTTTCAATAACTTTTTATCACAACTTGAGTGTTCCATTTCTGAGCTTTCTAAAAGCTTATAGAATGATATTGAAAATCAAATCTGAATACAGCAGAGTAAAATTTAACTTTGACACGTGGTTGGATTCGCATTAATCTAGTAAAGTCAAATTCTCAATCCAAGATTGGCTTTTGAAATTAGTTGGGTTAATTTTTATACCAACGGATTTTTTCTTTCAAAAATAACTTTTTGTTTTAGGATAGGGTAAAATAGAGATTAAAACGAACATTTTCATATATTAAGCTTGTGGAACATTTAGAATTTATAGATTCGTGTAACAATAGTATTGACGAATTGAAATTCTTATTAAAAGACCATATTATAGTGCAGTAAATTATGAAAATGAGGAACATTTTGACCTATTTATTATTATTGTCTCTAATTAAACTATTGGATAAACAATCTATCTTAAAGTAAGAAAGTTCTAATGTCTTGAATGAAGAGAAAAAGCGACGTGCATGCGAAATGCGTGGCGCAGAAATGAAATATATAACCCGCGTGTAAAAAGCATTTTGCGAAGCATACGATACAAAGTAGTGGTCGTAAATGTTTTTAAACTTTTCCATCGTACTTTGCGCGGAGCATCGAACTGTGACAAGTATTAATGCGAATCACAAGCATCCGTTATGATGGTATCGCCAGACCGCGCGAGGGTCCTCGTTGCGCTTTGTGTGCCAGCGAATAAAAGTGCGAAAGAGGAAACGCTCGAGACGGAATCTCGTTAATAAAATCTGCATCGGCCTGATATATTCAAGGGTTTTCGCTCTCATGAAACGCTCTTTTTTTTCTGAAAAGTGCTGCTCTCCTTTGTTTTATTTTAATGTGTATGTGTCCTGTACATTGGATAATAATTCTCTTTTAGATTCAGAGCTACTGATTTGATTCGCCGGATGTATCTGAATTATTAAATGATCTATCCACCACCCTAAAGTTTTATCTACACGTATTGTCTACAATCTTTATAGATATTCCTTCGCAAAAGAATCTTTTATTAATTACAATTTGACTTATGCATTTGTAAGTAAGAACTTATACTAAATAAATTTTAATCAATACTATTGCAAATTATAGGTAATTAAGAACCCTTTTAAATGTCTATTTTTTTTAAAAGAAATTTTTTCACCGTTACAAAGCTCGCTGAGGAAGCGAAAATTTTTAATCTCAATATGAACAAAATTTAGTATGTGACTTATGTGTAAAATTAAGAAAATATCACTTAAAATCTTATAAAAAAATATAATAATAATTTTAATCAAGATTCAGAAAAAGTAATCTTAAAAAATAATTCTTAAGAATCACTAAGTGCTATATATCGTAATGATTGTAATCTAAAGTAGACACAACATGCGTAACACGATCGGCATGGACGAATAAAAGCATATCTCGATTGCGCAACTGAAATTTTATCATCTATCTGCAGTCGCTACGAACTGATACACAATGTTGTGATTGCACCGCAACTATATTATACGCTTTATTTATATTTATCTCTTGCCTTATAGTAGCAACACTGGCTTCTAAACAGATATTATAAGAGTTTAAAATAATTTATGGCCAACGCCCCCAAACTTTTGGTTCAAAAGCTTCTTGACTGTTTAAGGCAAAAAAGAAAATAATAAAAGACCAAGATAAGATCTGTTGTACACTCTACCGAACTTGACTCCAAAAATTTTCGAAGCAAACTTAAGCGTGAAACAGACCTAAAACTCTTAAAGCCTTTCGGATCTCTACCCACCTACTGTGAAACAAAAAAAAAACCGTCCTCAAGTTTCACAATCACATACTTCATCGATTTTCCGGTATAGCTATATATTAGTGAAAAACTAGCTGAATCTTTTAAGCTGATCTCATGAGAATCGTTCGGTAGACGTTATTTATTTATTTATTTACAGGAGTTACCCCTTATTAACATATAACAATAACTTTCCAAAGTTGACAGAGTACAAAATATAAAGAGATAGGTGACTTAAAAATATTGTAATATGTTGGGCTCCATTACCGACTTAAAATAATATGTACAGAATTGTAATTTATACCTACGTAAGTACAATTTGTTGCATATTTTTCGAAGTCTGTATGGATAGGAGAATTAAACGTTATAGACGACTTCCAATTCGAGGAGTATAAAAATCTAAAGGCCAAATGACGGAGAAAACGGTGTTGGACCCACTCTTTTTTTTTATTACATACTCAAAGTAAGTTGTTCAAATAATTGATTTAAAACCTTGCATTTCTGTAACAATTTTACAACAGTATAACCATTATACATATACAATAGCGTATAATTGAAAAAAAAAAGATAAAGAAAAACAGTACTTTTATGTATTATTCATTTTGAGTAAAATGAGCCATCCGACTATGCGAACGCGAACGTTCCCATGCACGTGCTTTGTGTCCTGTGCACTGCGCACTTTGTACTTCCTCGTGTCTTTGTCCGTCCGCAACACTACATATATACAGCTCGGCTCTTCCGTGTAGCACGACACAACAACGGAAGTTTCCCAACTTTCTTCCCAACACGTGGCCACGTATACACCCATAATACACAGGCGCTGCAGCCAGAGTCGAGAAGTGGCTCCAAAAATTGATTCGGCTCGGGTGCGCGCGCGCGGCACCGCGTGTCGTCTGCTCTCTGCAGTATATATAACACAACACCTTTGATTGGCTGGGCCAGAAAAGCGCGCGCTCTTTACGCTCGAAACAGAGAGAGAGAGAGAGAGGGGCATATAAAGAAAGATAAAAAGAGAAGGAGATCGAACGAACTTCATAGAATAAGAAAAACTGGCTCCGAAACTGCGTCTTAGATTCGATTTGTCTATAGCTGAATCTTGAATCGTATAAATGCGTATGCGGACCACTCGAGGAGCGTTCCTGAAAGGAGGGACCGATGGCGAGGCAAAGATAAAGGAAGCGTGAACGGAGAGGAAAAGCGATCACTTGCCGTTTTCACGAGGACATAAATATTTTTTCCTGCACATCTTCCGTCATACCTTCATTGTCTATTTCTATTATTATAACTTACATGTCGTCGCGGTCGGTTTTCCTTCACTTCTGCCTCTTTGTGCCGGTGGTGAGCAGAGCGAGCGCACAAAAGCTATACAAAACTATAAATTTCGCTGATTTTTTATGCTGGGTACTTACGATTTCTTTGCGCTTTCGTTCTTCGTTCAACTTTTGTTGTACAACGTTTCGACGCACACGTATGAGGTTGGATAGCAACACGAAAAGCTGCTTTGTGATGTAATAATTTTTAAATAGGCGATGGGTTAGTTTAAATTTGTTTTAGTCTGTTGTTGCGCTTATCGACGTAGTTAATAAATATTGAGACAATTTTCTTATTATATTATATCTTTGGAAGTTGGATGACTTTTATTATTGTATATTTTCATAGATTATGTAAAAAAAATCAAAACGTTTGTCAAACAAAATAAAAGTTTAAGGTTGTATAGGCTATATAGGCGAAATGATGACACACAATTGAAAATTTGTTAATAAGTAGATTTTAACAATACAAGATCACCCACAAAATTTTAGAAGGATTGATTAGCTCGTTTAAAAGTTATTGATAAGTATAAATTTCAATTTAACATGCAAGGTATACCTAGTAATAAGGAATAATGTCAAGTACTTGAAATTTTGTATAACAATAACTAATTATACTTTAAACATGTATCAACGATAAAAAATGTATGTCATTGGCTATAAATGAAACAATTCAGAATTAACATGGTAAAAAAGGTCAAATTTGCAGCCAAAAGTTTGTAAAATGAGTCTTCATATAGTCAGAAAATACTTTAAAACACATTTAAATCCATTTTAACCGATTCCGATCTTCAATACTAGTATAGCTCTGTATAAAAATATACTTTCAAATCATAAAAGCTTAATTTTTAAATTTGACTAACTTTTGGATTTGATGGTATAGCCTATACAACCTTAAAGTTAACACCACTCGAATTTCAATTGGTTGTGTGTTCTTCAATTTACGTTATTTTTTTTTGGAAAAAGGTAAGAACACAACTTTTTTTATTTGAACTATGTTACGTAAAATATGAAATAAAAAAGTTATGCGAGATTTCAATTACACAGCTTTATTATACATATAATTAATCTAAATTAAAATAATCATATCCCAATCGAATGTAATACATACATTTACTATTAATATTAATGTTGTGCAATATCCATCGAGTCTGATCGGTTCATTATAATACCGAGGTTTTAGGATATAGATCGATCCAAGATAATTTCATGCCGATTAACAGGAATACTGTAGAGCTTGCATGTGCTTTTTTTCAAGTACACTGTCGATCCGATTAATAAATAAAAATATAAAATGTATAAAAGAATTTTTCACGATGTAACGTATACACGTGTATGATGAAATAGCATTAAAAGTAGTTGCTCATACGTACAATCTAGTATACTGCATATACAGAAATTTTTTAAGCTTTCAATCAGTATGTACATTGTTACAAGAACGATGATGCAATAGGTGTAGATAAGAATTCTTAAATTAAAACAACATTTCAAAGCACCTTGGCAACTTCGTGGTAAACTAAGACTTACGATAAGTATCTCTAAAATGTGAACTTTAAACTGTATGGTAGACTTATTGTACGTATAGTTATTTCATATTTAATGTAACGAAGTGATGACTTTTTGATTCCAATAGTGAAACCGAGCGAATATTATGACTGTGCGCCAGACACAACATTCCCTAATTTCCTGCGCCGACTCCGATTCTCGCAAAAATTTTCCCCGAAATCAGCGAGTCTCGCGCATAAACTCTCATTCATCGCACCTCGATATACTTATCCCGCTTCCGCAAACCCGAGCCGCGCGCACAGCATTAATACATAGGTATACGCATCCCTTTAGGCGCGCACCTCTCTCTTTCACTCCAAGTCGCACATCGTCGTCGTGTGCTCTTCCCTCCTTTCTCCCTCTCTCCGTCTCTCTCGCACTGCACGCGAGCAGCACGACGTTCTCCTCGCTCGACCCATTAAAATCGCTTAGCATAATCCGTTGGTGCTGCAGCGCAGCAGCAGCACTCGGCAGCAGAGTAGCGCGCGCTTTTTCACCGCGCATCCGTCCCGCGCACCAATAGGATTCAAACCCCGGCATCGTCCATCGGGTAGGTCGGAGTGGGGCGTTCTCTGGGCGTTCGACTGGCCGCCTCCTCGGCCTCGTGCATCAGCGCTCCCCTCGAGACACACCGGCAGAACCGTCGCACACTCTCGCTCGACGACTCAGAATGTGCCCGAACACTCGTCAGTGAACATCTCAAGACTTCACATTCACTCGCTATACCTATACCTGTTCAGCTAGACGTTCGTGTACGATAGCAATCGAGGCGCGAATCTCAAAACTCGAGGATTCTTCCGAGTCTAGAACGAAGTTGCGCACGAGTTTACGTATCTTGTACATCACCGGCACTCGACACCGCCATTCGAGCGTTTGAATCTTTCGAAGCCGGAGTTTGAAAAAGTACGTTGCAGCAGACCGCGTGTTGTGTGGAACGCGGTGCGCGCGCTCCTTTCGAAGTTGCGAGCGTTTGCATTATCTCTCTCGCTCTCTCTCTCTCTCTCTCTGTCTCTTGGCAGCGCACGGAGCGAGAATAAAATACAACGAGCAAGAGACCACTCGCTGCTCGTAAGCATCGTTTCGCAAGTATAAGACGATAATAAGGAGAAGTTAAGGATGTTGGCCGCTCAATTCTGTCGCGAGTTGCATTTCGGCGTGATCGCCACGAAGATGCAGTCGCGCGTGCCCCGCTGCCTGTTCGGCTCGCCCAATCCCAAGGAGACGATGGAACTGCTCCAGGAGGCATTGGAGACCGAGAGGACGCGCTTCCACAGGCGATGGGGCGTAGATCCACTTGCCGAGGACGATGACAAGGAGAACGAACCTCTCAGAGTCAGCGCCGCAGCCGCCAACGTCAGGCACACTCCGACGAAGAAGCGCGCCAGCCCCTACGCCAAGCAGACCAGCATACACGGTGAGTCTGTCTGCGAATGATCATGACGATGATGATGATGATGATGATGACCCGATTGGAGAGGTGTGGAATTCTGGATGACTGTGTCGGAGCGGCTACTTTCGAGTATTTTTCGCTTCTTTTTTTTTAGTTAAGATAGGCGTGATTCCTTTTTTGATAATGTGATTTTTCTTCGCTAGTTGTTGCGGGCTTGTATACCAAAGAGGTTGTATAAGCTAGTTTGCCAGAGTATCAAGTTCCTAATGATCTTTATATAATATATATACAATGTAGTTTACGCCAAGTAGTCAACAGATTTTTCTATACTAATATATATGTACTTAAAATGTGTATCCAAGACGAACGATTCCATTTTTCTGAAGCTAAATTCTGTGTTATATATATATATATATCCCTATATACTTAATGAATTATGTCGATGATCGAAACTTTTTATACGATAATTGTGTAAATATTCACTGATGTACATATGCATATACTGTAATTTGTAAAAAGAAAAAAAAAAGAATATATATTCTAATTGTTCAAAAAAATTCGAAATCTTCTTTCTTCAATGAGTTCAGTCATATATAGATTATTTATAGTAACCTCCTGTAACGAGAACCTTTGGCGCCAATCGCAGAAATTATGAAATAATGTGAACGAGCGAGGTGGGGAGAGCGCGGCAAGAAAAAGTAACACGTGACAAAACTCTTTCGGTATACCTAATACACACATGCCTGCGCGCGCGCGCATTTGCACGAAGGTTATCACATGGATATATATATATATATGTATGTACTGGAGCGGAGACGCCAAGTTGTGTCGTGGCCCGTTGTGTATATACTTCTTGAGAAATTGCATTGAATTCCATAATGATATATCGGTGCCTGTCGTGTCAATATTGTGACGAAACATTGCGTCCACGTCGAATCGCATGTCTCTCTGTCCTTCCTTTTTTTTTGTTCCGTGTCGAAGCGCAAAATCGCGACTGCTCCGTTCCTGTTAATACATACTCGTCGATTCTCGTCGCTTCACGCTTATACGATATTATTTACGTCTCCAAGTGGCATCGTCCGTGTCTCGGTTCCTCCACTCACTCCTCTCATTCTCATCTTCATTATATATATGCGTATACATTCGATCATAGCTCCGTTTCGCAGCACTGTACTCTCGCGCGGTATTCAAAAATAGAATTTTTCAAAATACTCCGAAAGCAATGGAAACATCATAGTGCGATGCGCTCGCGAAGTGAGAAATATTTGGAGCAAGTAGAGTGAGACGGAGACAACCCATAAGGTACACGGAATAGGCGCGTGTGTGTGTGTGCAAAGTTGTGTCGTCAGCGCCATTCGTAGATACGATCCGCGGCGTACTAGAATGGGCTTTGAGGATTTTGGCGGGAAAGGCGCGGCAACGGTTTTAGAAGCACGACGGGTATACCTGCTGTAGGAGCCCTATCCTATACATATATACATACACAAGGTAGTCGCGTGGCTGGAAAACCTGTTTTCATACACTCATTTCGGAACATATATATTTATATATATAT
>UELU01008718.1:0-13517 GCA_900490025.1 Megastigmus dorsalis
TACTCTTTTGAAAAGAGTAAATCTGCTTATCTGCTCTTTTTGAAATTCGGGATTAAAATTTCTACTTTTAAAAAGTAGAAATTTATTAATTTACTCTTTTGAAATGGGGGAAAACCATTTTATCCTTTTCAAAAGAGTAAAATGTCAATTTTACTCTTTTCAAAAGAGCGATTCTTGTTTTTTCTACTTTTGAAATGGGAGAATCACAAAATTTCTACTTTTTTGCGCCAATTTTTACTCTTTAGGGTTTAGAGTGTAATCTAAAGTATTTGTTTCTAAATTTAATAGATTTGAAACTGGAGTCTTTAACTTTAATATTCATTATGAAACATTCATAGTATTTTATTTTTGAGAGAAATAATGAATGAAAGTAATTACACTATTTTTATCCATCTCATTTAATTGCTCGATATTTTCTAAAATTCGATTATCTTCAAATGTGCGTTCCACAAAAAATATAAATATATGCTAAATATTAAGGAAAGTCTTTTCATTTCATTTTATCTATGTATAATATAAAAAAATACTTAAGAATCTCTTATTGTATGACGTTTTTCGGAGATGTAGATTTATAAGATACTTACTGGTCGGTTAAGAAAGTTATAAAGTCGAGAGAGTGATAGGTATCTATAGAAATTTTTACACTTTTCATTTAAATTTGTTGTTCCAAAAAATGTATGACTTGAAAAAGCTTTTTAAACTTTGTTTGAACATGTTTCTTTTATGCTTTTTCTAAACTAAAATAAAATAAACATTGCGAAGCTTTCTCTATGACGAAGCTAAAATTGATTTTCAATAGAGAATCTTTTTAAACTATTTGACAATAAGATTCCTATTTATTTACTTTTAGATTACTTTACATTATTAGATAAGTCTTAGATAATTTTTTTTATTAAAAATTAAAAAATTTGTTTTTTTGTCTTCATTTTAAAAAATCTATTTTTTTTTAAAATTTTTTTAAATACGAATGTTTGAAAAATGTTTTTGGGACTTCCACATATTTTTAACTCATTCTACACTACCTAATGTATAGCCAGTATAGCCAAATTTCATCTACCTTAATTTTTTAAAGTGGGGTTATTAAGTGTACATGCTCACGGTTTATTTAATTAATAATTTATATGGTATTTAAATTGTAACCCGAGAACGTGGGCTTATTAGTGTGCAATCTTATGGTTTATTCAATTAATAATTTATCTGACATTAAAAATTTAAATTCGAGAGCGTGAGGTTATTAGGTGTAAACGGTTAGGGTTTAGTTTATTGATATAATTTAGGTGATATTTTAATTTCACCTCGAGCGAGTGGGATTATTAGGTGTAAACGGTTAGGGTTTAGTTTATTAATTTAATTTATGTGATATTTAAATTTCATCTTAAGCGACTGGGTTATTAGATATAGATGCTTAGGGTTTACTTAATTGATATTTAATCTGACATTAAAAATTTCAACTCGGGAGCGTCATGTTAATAGGTGTAAAAGATTAGGATTTAGTTTATTGATATAATTTATGTGACATTTAAATTTCACCTCGATCGAGTGGGATTATTAGGTGTACATACCTACGGTTTGTTTAATTAATAATTTATATGGTATTTAAATTGTAACCCGAGAACGTGGGCTTATTGGTGTACAAGCTTAAGGTTTATTCAATTAATAATTTATCTGACATTAAAAAGTTAAATTCGAGAACGTTGGGTTATTAGGTGTAAAAGGTTAAGGTTTAATTTATTGATATAATTTAGGTGATATTTTAATTTCACCTTGAGCGAGTGGGGTTATTAGGTGTAAACGGTTAGGGTTTAGTTTATTAATGTAATTTATTTGATATTTAAATTTCATCTTTAGCGAGTGGGGTTATCAGATGTAGATATTTAGGGTTTACTTAATAGAGTGAATAAATAATTATTAATATCAAATACCGATACTTTTTCCAGATATCGCCCACCACTATGACTTGAGTAGAAGTACGAATAGTGTGAATTGCGCAGATTATTTAATTTTGAAGGTTATATCATATGTAGAGCTCGCTAATTACGCGAGAAATAAACTATATATACAAAAATTATTTCTACTTTTATGGTTATATGATAGGCTCTATAGATTGAAAGTTAAAAATAGCCACTTTTTCTTGAATTTTCCGACTTTGGACAAAATTTTGGATATGTGACATATTTTTATCGTTTTTTGCATAATTTTATTAGTAATAAGCCTAGTAATTTCCATCCGGAAAAGCTGTTTATAGGTTATGTTATACATTTTCGGCAGTATTTTGCTTTAAAAAATTTCCTTTGAATTATCGCAAGCCGTTTAAGAAACATTTTATCGTTGCATTCAGGTTTGAGAAGAAATATTTTCTTTTTGACCATAAAAAACACATTTTTTCAAGTTTAATCGTTTTTTCTGGAGAAAAAAAAATTGTAGGTTACTTTTTTCGATGGATTGATTTTTGTTCGACTGAAATGTATAAGCAACACTGTTTATACAATAAAAGTAACACGAGTTGTAACCGTATGACCAGATTTATAATTAAAAAACGAAAGTACCTCACTTTGCCCCGGATTTTCTGGATCTGAAAATTATTTTTGGGTGTTCCTGATATTTTTCTTTTATTCTACACTACTCAATGTATATCCTGTCCAAATTTCATCCAATTTGGTTCACGCAATCGTCAGATATTAGGTGTACGAACAGGAAAAAAAATTTTTTACTCTGTGCGACGGTAAGTAGTTTTCAGTCGTTCGTTAATAATTTATATTGATACATAATTATGAAGGGTGCATTATCCCATTTCTTCCCAAGCAGCCATTATATAGTCGATTGGTTTATTACCTAAAAAATTGTCGAAAAAAAAATAATAATAACCAATAGTACTTTTCCGAAGAAAAATTGTCCGCTCTTTAGGATTCTAAAGTTAGAATTTCCAAAAATTTCCAAAGAAATTTTCATAATGGCGGTTTGAATTTGATGAAAAAATCAGAAATACATTATAATAGTCAACTATAAAATGGCCGCTTGGGTAGAAATGGGTTAAAAATTTCTTATTCTTCTTCAGCTTAACTCTCGAATATTAATTTCATTATTTTTTCATTGCACGATTAAAGACAAAACAGTTATTTTCCACTACAAAAAAGTGCATAGCGGGTTGGGGTACGTCTTGTTGCTAAGACGGGGCACGTTTGGCGTGTGGAGCAAGGTGTCGTTATAAACGATGAATCAAAACAAACGGTCATAACCTCTTTCGCACATTTCGGAATAGTGGCACTTCGCGAAATAAACAATTATTAAGTTAATACTAATCTTAATAGATACTTTATTAAAATTGATGTTTAGTAAACATAGTTATTTTTATAATTTAGATCAACTGTGATAAAAAAATTGGAGAATAATAATTTAACAGACTGACAAATAAATATTAAAATAAAAATATATAATTATAATGATATAGCAAACTGATTACAATAAATATAAATGGATAAAAATACTTTAAATGTATAATTTTAAATACATCCACCAGACCGCGCCAAATGCGCCCCGCTGATATGCCAATTTTATCCCGCTAATAGAATAGGCCGGGCACGCTTGACAGTTTTCTTTTATAAGACAAAAAAAATACTGAGTGCCCAAATGGGTAACATAAGCGTTACAGTATTCGCTTCTTATAGGAATAAAGAGTGCATGAGAAAGAAAAGTTTAAACTAAATGCCGAAGGGGTCAATTGAGTGTTTTATGTGACAGTTTTTCCTGTTTCCTTAACCCGACAATGGGAAAGAAAAGTTCAAATTAAATGTCCAAGGGGTCAATTGAGTGTTTTCTGGCATCTCTATTCTTCAAAATCGGATTCATTCATTATTAACTTTAAAATATCCTTTGATGTTCCATGGTATATAAAGCACTCAATTGACCCCTTCGACATTTAATTTGAACTTTAATAACTTTTTTGTCTTTAAAAAATTTTTAACACCTTTGGTAGCTTGGATAGCTTATTTGGCATCTCTATTTTTAATAAGGCACCATTGCAAAGTTGAAGTTCATTTTATTATTTTGGTACTTACTTTTGGTAACAATTAATAATAACTATGCAAAATTAAGAAAAAGAGTACTTGACAATTTCTAAATTGATTTTACAACTTTCTTTAGTTTAAATTGGCCGTTGTAAATTGGAAAATTTATATGAATAAGTAAAGAAGCGATTTTATTTAATTGAAAAATCAAGTTTAATGACGTTGGAATATCTTGAAACAGTTGAATTTACTCCTTTAGAGTTACATTTAAATATCAAACCAAAAAGACCTTAGTGACCAGCAAATTGTTCGTCTCAACCACTTCCAGGGTTGCAAAGGCCCGTTTGACGTCCCTTTTATTTGGGCTCAGTATTTTCACTACCCTGTCCACATCTGTAGTCCTGAGAACTCGGTTCACAACCTCTTGGACCTCCCCTGCTTCGGAGAGCTAAAGAGCGCAAGCCAAGTTAAGGAGGAACTCGCAACCGCGCTTATAAGTGCAATTGGAGCGGCAGCGAGTTTACGCACCCTGATTGCTCCACCATACAGGTGGTCAAGGAATCCCTTGGCAGGGCCATGAAAAACGATGGAGGTCTCTTAGACGAGAGATTGATTAGGCTAAACAAGGCCGAGCAGAGAATGGCCATCGCTACCGTAACAGAGGCGGAGGTCAAAAAGTCGGCTCGGATAAGAATTGGGAGGGTCAACTGCAGGATCCAAGTCACCGAACGCTGTTACAGGTGCTTAGGTTATGGGCACCCCAGCGCAACCTGCAGGGGCCTTTACCGCAGCGCCAGCTACTTCCAGTGCAGAGGAAAGCGACACAGGACTGCTAATTGCAAAGCGAAGGTGCTTTCTCTGCGCCGAAGCGGGAGCATCAGGCAATGCAGTGGCACACAGCGCGGGTGCCCGAGACTCCAAGGTCTTTCGGGAAGCACTAAAAAGCACTCAAAACCTGCTCGCCCAGATCTGTCTCGAGAAGGACGCCGACATTGTGCTGGTCTGCGAACAGTACCGAGACAGTGACAGCGCGGGCTGGTATCTCATATTGTGGACAATATCGTCCATGCCCTCTTCCCCCACTCATTCGAAACGCACGGATGATCCCGTTTTAACTGGACATATGCTTACATCGAATACAAAATTTTAAATGACATACTCAATAAAATGTTGTGGCAACAAAGCAATGTTTATGTTAAAGGTAAAGAAAAGCAAAAGTGGTTGGAAGATCAGTTAAGTAAAAAATTTTAAATTTAGATGATTTAAAGGGGGTATACACCTATAAATTTTTTGATGTTCATTCACCTAAAACAAAAAAATTATAATAATTAGTAAAATTTTCACATAATATTCTAAAAGTATATTGGATTCCTGACAAAATGAGCTCTAGTAGAAGCCTCTATGCCCATTTTATCTTATGTTGTGTCAGTTTCAAAAATTTGGCTTTGGAGATCAATTTTGATGTAATTGGTCTTAAATTGTTTGTAATTCATGTCATTATGGTGTGAAGAGTTATATAAATTAAAATTTAATTTAGAACTCTTTCATAATTTTCAAAAAACTAGTACGTTCAGCATTAAATATTGTAACATCAATATTTACACCAATTTTTAATACATTCAATCCACTGAAAGAAGTCTTTGGAAGAAGCTTCCACACAGAGTAAACTTTAATTGTTATTTTGGTTATAACTATTTTTTATAAATAAATAGATAAAAGTTTATCTATTTATTTGCTCACGAACGCGATAAATCTACGATTAAAATTGTAATTTGATTAAAAAAAGGTAAATATTTATACCTATGAGTGTTAACCTCAAACTAGCTGTCAAAGTGTCAACTAGATGAAAAATAACATGCATCTATACGTATAATACGCATATAAGATATCTAGAAGCAGCCATTGTAATTTATATTGAAATTAACCGCTATTATATTGTATAGATGCGGAACACGGAACAGATTATAAGGAATAAAAACCAGACATCTATAAGCATGTCCATGGTCTTTATACTTTGGACAAATATATTTTTCACGAATGTCGAATATAGTTAATGCTTGAAGCGCATTTAAATCTAATATACACTATAGCCATGCTCGTTGCACCAGCAACTCGAATTTAGCACAAACTACATATACTACTATTTACAATATAGATGCAGTGACCATTGTAATTATTAAATTTATTTCTTTTTAGGATTTCTTTATCTATCTCTTTTGTTTGTTCATGACTTACGTATAAAATGCATACCTAGTCGCATATATAGAATATACAGAACTGAAACTTTTAATTATTTGAAGAAAAATTTAAAAATCTGCTGTTTTACTTGTTCACTGTTTCTTCTATAACTTTAAGACGAAATTAAATTTCGACAAACGGGGAACGTGACTTTATTCTATCATAAATTTGCTATCTGGATAGATAATAAAAAAACAATTGATTTTTTGAAAATTTTTAGGTGTATATCCCCTTAATTTTCAACTAAGAGAAAATAATGAAAATTTTGTATGTGTCAATCATTGCAAACCAACATATATATATTCATTAAACAATATAATAATAATGAATAAAATTTATTGTAATGAAATAAGAAAAAAATAACAAGGTAACGTTTAGTTTAGTGTCAAATGTATACCAGATGCAAACTTGGCTGTTTGATAGTCGAGAATCTAGAAATGGAAAGTGGGAGGAAGCAGCAAGAGACCATGAGCGTTTTTGTCGCAGAATAGAAAAATTAAGTATAATTATTTATCCTGTCTTAATAAAACCTATAAAGATGACATGATTTAACTTGCAACTTTTGAAGAATCTGAAGAATTTTCAACAATTTAAAGAAGAACAGAACATTTGGAAATCTTATTGCTGTAAGCATTGCAATTATGAATCTATTAAACATTATTTTATCTATCGTAATTATTATATATTGTACTACTAATTATAATCTATTGAATTGTAATGACAAAATTTATAATTTATCTATTAATCTCGAGGAAAACATAGAACATGTAGAAAACGAATCTAGAACCCCTTTTTGGGAGTGTTAGACACTTGATGCACGAATACGTTGAACTCGAACTTGAAGTACTTGCTGGAGAGAGAAAGAGAGAGACGAAAAACTCAAAACTCGCTGCACGGGACTTAAAAACTCAATTTGCGAGTGTCAAAACTCGAACTAGAAACTTGCTGGAGAAAGTGTCGAACTTGGAGAAAAACTAGAAGAACTTGATGTGCGGAACTTTAAAACCTCTCGGATGGAGCCTCGCGCTTCTTCCCTTTCCTGTGCTGCAGTCAAGGTCAGGGAGGAAAAGCGAGGGACGCGATTGGTGCATGCCGGAGTCAGGTAGTGCACTGTAGCGGGGAGGGAGATCTGAGAAGAGGGGCGCTATTCGCTCTCTCTCTCTCTCTCTCTCTCTCTCTCTCTCTCTCTCTCTCTCTTACAATTTTTAAGACTTATTTAATATTAAGCGCTAGAGCTTTTAGTAATAATATATTGAAAAAATTAAGTATACAATAATTTTACTTTTTAAATTTAATACATAGTCAAAAAAGAACTTAATTTCAGCTTAACTATTAATGCCTTTTTTAGTAATTTTTACAGGCGCTGTTAATGTATAACAGTTTTAGTTAATTGAATAATATTTTGAGTGATGTTAACGTAGTAAAGTTTGTGGGTGTTAATAATTTTTCAAATATAAACTTAATCATAGCGCAATGATTAGATAATTGATAACTTGAAAATATAATATTTAATTAGTTTCTAATATTGGAAGGTTCCAATGAAATAAAGTACTAAATCTTGTCATTTAACATTTTGAAATTCATCGAAATCTGCAATGATTTATACTTATAGATACAAAATTATTAAAATTCTAATTTGTAACAAGAAGGGGTCTCAATGAACAATTAATAAAGAATAATTTGCAATTCATATAGTTTTTGGGAATAAATGTTTTTGATTAAAAGAAAAAATTACATTCGTGTAAAGCGCAACTTACTTTGAATTATCTACATAACGGTTAAGAGTTAAACAATAGTATAAAATAGGTCCTATATGTGTTACAAATTTATGTATTATATTTTTTCTATTTCTACCTTTTTAATATTTTTAATTTGGTCGTTATTGTTACATAATTTTGATACAAAAGTTTACAGATTGATTATAAATTTTTAAAAGCAGTTTTGCAGTTAATAAAATGTCGAATTTACATAATATTATAAATAATCGAAGTTTTTAATTTCTCTTATGTTTTCGTATTTATGATAGTCGGCGCTGGCCAGACTATAGCTATCATAAAACTAATGTTCTATGTACATCTCCAAGATACGCGTCGGTTTTCTCGGCCCGACCAGGTGATTAAAAAAAAGCTTACCTAAATTATCTGTTTTTCGTGAGGGAACAAAATTCTAAGTGCTTGGTATAATGGTCGATTTTTTCTGAGAGACGCGTATCTATTTTGGAACTATATGTCTGGGTGCTTAGGGCTGCGGAAGATTTACATTGATGGATCTGTGGTAGGGTACGAAAAGGAAAGTCGAAAAGAAGGTGCCAGGACCGGACGGGATACCGGCAGAGGATCTGAAAGTTGTAGCGCGGAGTCATCTGGAGCTCTTGCTTGCCATGTACAACACTTGCCTTCAGGCAAGTCATTTCTATTCCCGCTAGAAGTAGGCGAGTCTTGTGCTGATAAGCAAGGGTACAGGTCCAACATATGCGCCGTTGTCATACAAACCACTTAGCATGTTGGAAACCTCCGGGAAACTTCTGGAGAAGCTGACGAGACCACGCCTGCAGGCGGCACTGCGGGAAGCCAGCGATCTCTCAGATAAAGAGCACGGGTTTCAAAAAGGAAGGTCGGCCATCGACGCTATCCAGAAGGTAGGGAAGGCGATCAGGAGCACAGAGCGCGGGAATCATTTATCTCGCCCAGTCTGCCTCCTGACGACGCTCGACGTCAAGAACGCTATCAACTCGGTGAGGTGGTCAGGTATACTAGAGTCCATGGAGCGGGACTTCAGGATACCGGGCTACCTTCTCCAGATCATCGGAGACTATCAGGCTGGACATTGTACGGTAACCCCAGTGTGCTTCCTCTGCCATGCTGCACTTGATAAACCCGGGTCAAACAATCATGTCACCAGGTCAGGAGCATGTGCGGACTTCCGGGAGACCCTGGCATAAGCTTAACGCTAATAAATGGCGGTAGTCCTACAAGGAAACCTGAACAGGAGCAAGACAGCCCACAAACTCCTGGTTCAGCTTTATTTTGAGAAAAGCGCCGATACATTCCTTATCAGTGAACAGCATCGGAACAGAGAAGGACCAGAGTGGTATTATTATTAATACTTAGATAAAAAATTTACTGCTGCAGGCGATCGGGACCATGAATGATACTGTAAGTATGAGCAATTATCTGATGGGTCATAAATATTTTTTTGTTTATTGGTCTATGTATTTGTCTGTCTATCTGCCTATTTGTCTGCCTGTCTGCCTACGTGTCCCGTCCGTCTGTCTCCCTCTCTCTCTCTTTTACCCTGTCTCTCTCCTGACTGGAAATGAATACACGACAAATATCAGGTCCGGTACAGGTATTTGAAAATACAGGCACCTCTCAAGGCCCATGTAAAGAAACGAGATGCGGTAATACATCACGAGTAGAATAGACTGATGGTTAAATAAATTTTTTACAATACAACAATTTTACGTATAGCAAATAGCTATATGCATTTCATATAGATAATAAAACATAATTAATTAGTAATAAATATTGTAAAGTAGGGTTAGAGTTGCCGACATGTTCTTCCAGTCCAGAACTAGAAACGTAGAACTAACCCTACTTTACGGAATGCATTACTAATGTTTTATTATCTATATGAAACGCTTATTCCCTATAGGCACATTCTCACACAAATAAAGATTTGAAGGTTGTGTATCATGTAAGCGTGAGGCTACTCAGGTAACTCGGGCAGAGGATAGTCACAGAGAGCACTGACTAACTGCATGTATACACAATGCAACCGTAAGCGCTTTGTTTGTGCAAGGTGTGATCACAGAAAATAGCTATTTGCTTGTATACAATTGTTGTCTTCTAAATAAACTCGCTAACGATCACTTTATTTTACTTTTGCTATATTTCGTAAATATAAATTTACGTTATGGGTTATCGAATGTAAAGTTTTTTAAGCAAGTAAGCCTGTACAGGGCCTCCATGGATGCTCCTGCACACCAGGCTGAATTTCCAGTTAGGGCTCTCTCTCTCTCTTTCTTTCTTTCTTTGCGGTTGTAATAAATAATTTTCGCCGTAAGAGGGCAGCATTAATATCATCAAAATGGAGCAGAAAAAGTCTCGCGCCTTTTGCAAAAGGAAGTCACGCTCGGATTCAGCACTTGTAGCATGTGCAAAGTGCAATAAATGGGGTCATGCTTCGTGTCTGACTTCTGTTAAATCGAAGCAGACACGAAAGCATATGACCATCTGTTCGGAGTGTCGCAGCAGAGGCGTAAACATACACTCTAAACTCTAAAGAGTAAAAGTTGCCGCTAAATTGTAGAAATATAGTATTTACTCCATGTGTAAAGCGTGAAACGTTAATTTTCTACTTTGTCTGAGAGAAAGTTCATAGTTTACTCTTATAAGAGAGTAAATTAGTTTGTTTACTCTAATATAAAGAGTAATTTTTCAATTTTCTACTTTACAAGGGTAGAGTTTTGACTCGACTAATATTTTACGCTTTACTAAGGAGTAAAATTATAAATTCATACTTTACTATAGTAGAAAAATGTAGTTTATACTTTAAAAAGAGTAAATTAATAAATTTAATCTTTCCCAGAGAATGAACCAGGTACACGCATGTGATTATAACCTCACTTATAGGTACAGCCGTTACATGCGACTGAAGCGTCCAATATAATTTCTGTTATTGGTTAAGAGTTAACATTGTATATCTTTATATACACAGTATAACCGGGAACCGCGCAAAAGAAATTTTGAATCAAGCTAAAATAAAAACTATACAGATTTGTGCTGATCTTGGGTTAAGAAAAAAATTATAGAAATTATTATTTTTATAACTTATTTAAAGAGTATACATTTTAAAGATGACACACTGTAAAAGAGTAAATCATTGTTTGATATCGACTGTACCGTTCTAAATTGAAAACATTTAATTCCATTCTCTGGGAAAGATTAAATTTATTAATTTACTCTTTTTAAAGTATAAACTACATTTTTCTACTATAGTAATGTATGAATTTATAATTTTACCCCTTAGTAAAGCGTAAAATATTAGTCGACTCAAAACTCTACGCTTGTGAAGTAGAAAATTGAAAATTTACTCTTTATATTAGAGTAAACAAACTAATTTACTCTCTTATAAGAGTAAACTATGAACTTTCTCTCAGACAAAGTAGAAAATTAATGTTTCCCGCTTTACACATATAGTAAATACTATATTTCTATAATTTAGCGGCAACTTTTACTCTTTAGAGTTTACAGTGTAGCACGAACTCATCAGATATTAAGACAAAGTCAAGGACCGATAGCGTTAGCGTGAGCGGGAGCGAGAGAGAGAGAGAGAGAGAGATGAAAAGACTGAGCGAGCAGGCGCTCGCGAGGAGCCGCTGCTGCCACCTAAGCACGTGCCTGCCCCTCTACTCAGCACTGGGGAAGACGTCGAGAGCAAGTTGGTTGTTCAGCGGGTTGCCGCCGTGCAGGCGTCTGAGGAGACTACGTCAAAATTACAGCGGGTTGCAGGCGTGCAGGCGCCCTCCTCTTCACTACTGTATACTTCAACGCCAGCTAAGACCATTCAGCATGCTAACAACAATAACTTTAATGCGTCCAATGTCTCCACAGTTAATAGCAGCATATCATCAACCCTGGTCGATCTTGTTGGCGCGCAATTTGAACTCCTTGGAAAAACATTGGCAGATTTTCAATCACGGATTGAGCGGAGGCTTGATGTCATTACCTCAAATTTTCCAGCTGACACACCAGCAGTTAATCAGCTGATGAATAACCTAAATGCACAAGTCTTGTCTCTTGAGCGTAAATTGGATGTGCAGTCGTCCCAGCTGGAGGGCTTGCATAATGATCGGCTCATGTTGCTTCAAGAGAACTCGGTTTTACATTAGCAAATATTGATGAAAATGAACATGGAAATTTAAATTCAAATAATGAGTCACAGGTTTTTGTCTCCTTAGGCTCCACAAGAAAATCTGCACCGGTTCGCCGCTCACGTCGTGAGAGCTGTGTCGCGGGTTCCATAGATAGTGATGAGTGCTGAGAATTGCTAGTGTATAGAATAATTGATGATGCCTCGACGACTAAAAATCTTGATAATGTTGCGTTCGCAGTTCTTAACACTGTCCTCCCTACTCTTGAGAGGGAGGAAATCGTTGGTGCTCGCGTCTTGCAGTCTCGGGACGTGAGCGGAGGCCGAGGTGAGGAGCCTGGGAATGGCACGGTGTCGCGATCGAGGCGACCGCCGTCTTGTGTGATTCGCGTCACCAGTAAAAAACGCGTTTTGGACATCCTTCACGCTAAACGCGCTTTCACCAACAATTACTTCACCACCTCCGACGTTAAGTCCTCTCCTCTTGGCTAGGAGTCTGCCAGCTACTTGCCAGATCGTACAATTTACATCAGTGAACTACTGCAGCCCGAAGTATATAGTGAATTCTTGAGCTTAAAGTAATTGACTTTAAGGCTGGGCTTTAAATACATCTGGCACAGTGGTGGCAGATTTTTGGTTAGGAGGAAGGGTGGTGAGCGCGCATATCTTTACCTCCGCTGCGGACTTGCGCGTCATTGCTGATGCGTACTGTAGAGGGAATGGGCGCTCTGTTCCTCACTTTCTAGCAGAGGAGGAGAGCGGCCAGCCTAATACTCGTCGCGCGGCTGTGGCTACCAAGTGACTACGGCGGGGAGTTACTGGTGTGGCGAAGGAGAGCGGACTGAGAGCTAGCTTTCTCAATGTGAATTCCCTCAGAGCTCACATTGCGCAATACCGTCAATTTCTTAGCGATAATCCGTCTTACCATCTTTTCGGGATTGCCGAGTCGTGGCTTGGCCCAGTCGTGGATGACAGACTCATACAGATCGATGGGTTTAGTGTTTTACGTCAGGATCGTAATGTGAATGGTGGTGGTGTTGCCCTTTATATTCGAAATGACTATAAAGTTAAAATTCTTGCTAAATCTAATAGCACAAGACCTGATAAGCCAGGTATTCCTGAATTCATTTTCTGTAAAATTCAAAAGGGTAACACGCCACCAATCCTATTTGGTGTTATTTGTCGGCCTCCACAAATAGCTTTTAATTGCGATCCTGACTTCCTCAGTTCTCTGAGAGACTTTTGTGGAAATGACAGCCACAAGTTAATTATGGGTGATCTGAATGCAGATCTGTTGTCGACGACTGGTGATTCTGAGTTCGTTCAGCGATTAGCTGACGAACTCTCAGTTAAGATCATCCAGCACGGCTCGACTTCTCACACATAGATTGACTTAATATT